>OX377621.1:27664889-27709333 GCA_947397865.1 Polietes domitor | reverse complement strand
AGCAAAATGAGACAAAGATCATGAAAATCGATGCACGCGTTTCGCTTTTATTCGCAATTGAGTCTATGGTAAGGTTTTTTCTTTTTTTTTTGATTCTCAGAATTAACAAAACGGAATAAACAAAGGGTTATTTAATTTTTATGATTGCGTAAGCAAAGTAATAAACGCTAATAAATGTGCGTGAACAATTAAAAGGAAAAAAAAGGTACTCTTACGATCCAGGAGAGTGGCGTCTTTTCATCGACAGCAACAAGCAGAGCCTTAAAGCAATTTTACTGCACAACGGCAACGAGAAACCTTCGATTCCAATTGCTCATGCCGTTGACACCAAGGAAACATACGAAGTCATGGACAATCTACTAAAGTGCCTTACCTATGAGAGGCACGATTGGAAAGTTTGTGCCGACCTTAAGGTTATCGGTATCCTTTGTGGATTACAAGGTCGATTCACAAAGTACTGTTGTTTTCTCTGCCTTTGGGACAGCCGCGATCGTCAACACCATTACACCAGGAGGAGTTGGACAGAAAGAGTTAACTTCATCCCCGGCAGCGACAACGTGAAATATACACCACTCATAAAAAAGGAAAATGTTTTTCTCCCACCTCTTCACATAAAGCTCGGACTCATAAAAAACTTCGTGAAAGCTATCAACAAAGATGGCGAAACGTTCGCCTATTTAAAAACCATTTTTCCTCACCTTTCATCGGCAAAGATAAAGGAAGGCGTTTTCGACGGTCCGCAAATTAAAAAGTTGTTGCAAGACCAACAGTTTGAGCACATTTTATCACCAAATGAAGCTGCAGCTTGGAACTCATTTCGGCAAATTGTTTCCGGATTTCTTGGAAACAACAAAAGCTCAAATTACAGAGAGATTGTCGAACAACTACTCCAAAATTATAAAAAAATTAGAGCAAATATGTCGCTTAAGATACATTTTCTACACTCGCACTTGGACTTCTTTCCGGACAACGTTTGCTCATTTTAACTATCGCGTTCGTCGACACTTGTTGAATGAGTAAAATCGATCAATGAAGACCTATTTATACTGTGTATTGTTTAGTATTTTACTGACAGGTACTTATAAATGGGTGTATATTTTTTTACGGTGGCTACATACCTGTTTCACCATGTGTGAGTCTTAAATTTTCCGAATAATGACCACCCTTAAATGTGGGTTGCATTTCTGTAAAAAAATCATACAGGTAGCCAACGGAAAACCCAAATAATTAAAAAAGTCCCCTTTCCTTTTTTCCTTTTAATTGTTCACGCACATTTATTAGCGTTTATTACTTTGCTTACGCAATCATAAAAATTAAATAACCCTTTGTTTATTCCGTTTTGTTAATTCTGAGAATCAAAAAAAAAAGAAAAAACCTTACCATAGACAAAGTTGTGCATATGTCGAGCAAATTTTTGAAATTCATACCTTTACTCAATTGCGAATAAAAGCGAAACGCGTGCATCGATTTTCATGATCTTTGTCTCATTTTGCTCATAGGTTATGTGACTTTACGTAAAAGTAATAAGATTTGACATTTTTTTTCATTTTGGATTTTTTATGGATTTTTAAAAAAAAAAAATTAAATCTTTAGGCAAAAAATAAGTTTTTTCCTTTATATATTCATTTTTAACTTGGAAACTGTTGCTTGTATAGGAAAACAATATATGAACAGAGTAAGGGAATTGTAATTTTAAATTTTTTAAAATTTAATTCAATTAAATCGGGCTAGTGGTTCCCGAGTTATGCCGGACGAAACAAATTAACCAAAAAAAAATTTTTAAAATTTAAAAAAAAATAATAAAAAAAAAACCAAACGAAAAAAAAAATTTTTATTGCGTTTTTCGAGCTCATGTTAAGGTTATCTACACAGAAAAAATTATCGCATCCCGAGTACATTTTGACTGTTGACTAGTGTTATCTTTTAAAAAGAAGTCTTAAAAAAAACAAGTAAGAAAAAGCGTTAAGATCGGCCGGGCCTAACTTTATATAACCTCCACCTTGGATTGCATTCCACAGAGGTTGTCGGTTTTCGTAGAAGTGCAGTAATATTACATATTATAGCCAAACCAAAATAAATATAAATATTGAAAAAATAATTTTATAAATAAATATACTATTTTAATTATTTCAAATTATTATTTCATTATTATTATTTATTTCAAATCAAAAAATAAATATTCTTATATTTATATTTTAAAAACAGCTTAAATACCATAAATATTGGTAGATAGTGGGTGCTACAGTTGGTTGTATTTCCATTCTATTTTAATTCCAAATTACTCTATACCACGAATTTGGTCATTTGGTTTCCATTTTAACCCCAAAAAGTACGAATTTCGAAAAATTCGTCTATTTTCCGTGTCTACGCAGTCAGAGGAATGTATACACCGAATTTCATTATTCCAGGTGTAGCCGTTTGGCTGGTACCATTTTTATCCCTCCGTACCCATTGTATTCCTTGAAAGAACGAATTTGGAAAAAAACCTTTTATTTTTCATGTCTACGTAGCCAAAGGAATGTATACTCCGAATTTCATGACTCTAGCTGCAGTCATTTGATTGGTACTAATTTTATCCCCTTTTTTCATTTTAACCCCAAAAAGTACGAATTTTGAAAAATCCGTGAATTTTACTTGTCTATGCAATCAGAGGAATGTATACACCGTATTTCATTATTCTAGGTACAACCTTTTGGTTGGTACCATTTTAATCCCTCCATTCCCATTTTACCCCTTAAAAGTACGAATTTGGGGGAAAAAAATTTATATTATGTATCTACTCAATTGGAGGAATGTACACACCGAATTTCGTATTTCTAGCTGTTGTCGTTTAAGATGTACAATTTTTATCCCTTTTTTGTCCCATTTCACTCCCTACAAATAAGAATCACTTTATGGTGCACGTTTTTTGCTATTTTTGCTATGCGCATACCAAATATCAAACAAATATAAACAGACATATTCAACAAAACTGCTTAAATACGCTAAAATATTAGGGATTATTATGGGCATTTTTAGTCCTTGTGAGGGAAAAACTTTTCCCTTTGGACCGATTTCGCCCCGTTTCAATCCCAACCGACTATAAGGCGCATTTATGAAAAAAAATACTAATACTAATACTAATACTAATACTAATACTAATACTAATACTAATACTAATACTAATACTAATACTAATACTAATACTAATACTAATACTAATACTAATACTAATACTAATACTAATACTAATACTAATACTAATACTAATACTAATACTAATACTAATACTAATACTAATACTAATACTAATACTAATACTAATACTAATACTAATACTAATACTAATACTAATACTAATACTAATACTAATACTAATACTAATACTAATACTAATACTAATACTAATACTAATACTAATACTAATACTAATACTAATACTAATACTAATACTAATACTAATACTAATACTAATACTAATACTAATACTAATACTAATACTAATACTAATACTAATACTAATACTAATACTAATACTAATACTAATACTAATACTAATACTAATACTAATACTAATACTAATACTAATACTAATACTAATACTAATACTAATACTAATACTAATACTAATACTAATACTAATACTAATACTAATACTAATACTAATACTAATACTAATACTAATACTAATACTAATACTAATACTAATACTAATACTAATACTAATACTAATACTAATACTAATACTAATACTAATACTAATACTAATACTAATACTAATACTAATACTAATACTAATACTAATACTAATACTAATACTAATACTAATACTAATACTAATACTAATACTAATACTAATACTAATACTAATACTAATACTAATACTAATACTAATACTAATACTAATACTAATACTAATACTAATACTAATACTAATACTAATACTAATACTAATACTAATACTAATACTAATACTAATACTAATACTAATACTAATACTAATACTAATACTATACTAATACTAATACTAATACTAATACTAATACTAATACTAATACTAATACTAATACTAATACTAATACTAATACTAATACTAATACTAATACTAATACTAATACTAATACTAATACTAATACTAATACTAATACTAATACTAATACTAATACTAATACTAATACTAATACTAATACTAATACTAATACTAATACTAATACTAATACTAATACTAATACTAATACTAATACTAATACTAATACTAATACTAATACTAATACTAATACTAATACTAATACTAATACTAATACTAATACTAATACTAATACTAATACTAATACTAATACTAATACTAATACTAATACTAATACTAATACTAATACTAATACTAATACTAATACTAATACTAATACTAATACTAATACTAATACTAATACTAATACTAATACTAATACTAATACTAATACTAATACTAATACTAATACTAATACTAATACTAATACTAATACTAATACTAATACTAATACTAATACTAATACTAATACTAATAATACTAATACTAATACTAATACTAATACTAATACTAATACTAATACTAATACTAATACTAATACTAATACTAATACTAATACTAATACTAATACTAATACTAATACTAATACTAATACTAATACTAATACTAATACTAATACTAATACTAATACTAATACTAATACTAATACTAATACTAATACTAATACTAATACTAATACTAATACTAATACTAATACTAATACTAATACTAATACTAATACTAATACTAATACTAATACTAATACTAATACTAATACTAATACTAATACTAATACTAATACTAATACTAATACTAATACTAATACTAATACTAATACTAATACTAATACTAATACTAATACTAATACTAATACTAATACTAATACTAATACTAATACTAATACTAATACTAATACTAATACTAATACTAATACTAATACTAATACTAATACTAATACTAATACTAATACTAATACTAATACTAATACTAATACTAATACTAATACTAATACTAATACTAATACTAATACTAATACTAATACTAATACTAATACTAATACTAATACTAATACTAATACTAATACTAATACTAATACTAATACTAATACTAATACTAATACTAATACTAATACTAATACTAATACTAATACTAATACTAATACTAATACTAATACTAATACTAATACTAATACTAATACTAATACTAATACTAATACTAATATTAATACTAATACTAATACTAATACTAATACTAATACTAATACTAATACTAATACTAATACTAATACTAATACCAAATACTTAAAATTAAGGCGTAAAAAGAAAATAATGAAGTGACTATATTATTGAAATTGAAGGCCGGCGTAAGTAGTTGAAAAGTTATATTTAACATTTTACTGGACTAATACAGGGTGATAATTATGTTGGTTATATATTGAGTTTATATGGGAGGTGGTAGTGGGCGTGGTCCGATCGGCCCACTTTTATTTGTTAAGTATGTTATGTCTAGCAAGTGTGCAAAATTACGAAATTGTATCTTTAGTTTTCGACTTTATGCCATAAAAAATGGATTTGGGACCAGTGTAGTGTAATGTTCATTCAATATCCAGGTTCTCATAAAACATTTTTAATCGTTTCTCTCGCAATGTGGTTAACAATTATTAAACTATTTGAAAACCACTGTCCCTAAATCATAATGCACTTTAGGATATACATTAGACGGGATCGGTAACCTTATACGAAAAAATATCGTATTTACAGTTCGATAATTAGATGCGATACATTTTTGTGTAGCTCTCGCAGTGTACTACATGTTGCTGATGTACAATAATATTTTCCAATTAAGGCTTGACTTACTGCAGTACATGAGGGTAGAATCTGCAGTAAGTAAGTAAGTCTTACTTAGAAAATGGCATTCCTTTCGTATTTTGAAGGTTGCGATCTCGTTATTAGTCCGATTTTCGAATTGTTTATAAAATTGTAATTTCTTATAAAATTCTAAATTATCTAGAAAGATTGGGGCAAATGTGTTACTTCAATGACAATGATAAATCGGAGCTTTTTAATGATTATGAATAGATCCAAGAGTCCTGGAGAGGACCAAATATCGGCGAATTTATTAAACAAGTGCTGTAATATGTTCTGAAACTGCATAAGATTATTCCTATACCTAAAACTACGAGGGCGAATACAGCAGAACAATTCAGACCAATAGCAATACTATCATCTATCGACAAAATATTTGTGATGATTATTCACACCCAACTTCTAAAAGACTTTGATGAAGAATCGTTGATATGTAGGACGCAATTTGGATATATTAAAGGTGGAGGGACTGATGAAGCAATTTTAAAGGTGGTAAACATAATATGTCGAGGTTTTGACGAGGGATATTCAGGAGTTGCTGGAATATTTTATGATTTTAGCAAAGCTTTTGACTTGGTTGATCACGAGATTTTGTTGCAAAAACTTATATTTTATGGCATTCTAGATAATGATCTGCAAATTATTAGAAGTTATTTGTGAAATAGGAGACAATTTGTTCAAGTTGGAGAGGGAAGAAGTTCAGCACAGCCTGTGAGTTGCGGAGTACCTCAGGGTAGTATCCTTGGCCCGCTTCTGTTTATGATCTACATATATGAATGACATAAATTATATCGGTTTATTTGGATCTGTTGTTATGTTTGCAGATGATATAGCAATATTCTACCCTTATAAATATGAAAAAGTGCTGAGAGTTCAAATGGAAAAAGATGCTGCTCTGATGTGGGAATTTGCGAGGCTGAACAGACTTGTCTTGAACTCTAGCAAGACGAAATTATTAAGATTTCGACTGTCCTTAACTATGAATAATGACTTTGGCATTTTTGTAGATGGGAATTTTATTAGGAAAGACCATGAAATTAAACACTTGGGAATAAAACTAAAAAGTAATTTAAAATGGGATGAACATATAAAATACGTAAAATCAAAAATTTCTTCTGCAATTGGAATAATCTTCAAATTAATATTAAGACAAAACTTTTGATTTATCAAGCGTTGGTCCATAGCCATCTTGAGTATTTGGTGGTAGTATATGGCCACAGAATGAGCAGTGAGTTGAAATCACTTCAAGCTGCTCAAAATAAGGCTCTCAAATGTGTTTATAATTTGCATCTTCGTCATGGCACAGTATCATTGTACCGAGACTATGCGAAAAATATCTTGCCAATACGTGGTTTATATAAAAAGCAATTACTAATGTACGTTTACAAATCAATCAATCAAATTGGGCACAGATCCATTTCTTTTAATTTAAACACAAATGTATTCAATACGAGAAACTCCTCGGATCTCAGAATAGCGAGATGTAGGCTTGAAACAACTAGACAGAGAATTGACTACGCAGGCAGTGTTGAGTTTAATAACTTACCCTTGCTTATAAGGCAAAGTAATACCTTGTCTATTTTTAAAAAAAGAATAAAAGATTTCTTCCTTGTAAATATTGAAATGCTTCTATAGTATTATTAACTCAAATTTAAAATATTGAATATAAAATGAATTAATATAGTTTAATTTTACCATATTTTTATATATAATTTAAAAATACGTATATAAATTAGTAAATTTTAGTATTTTGTTGCCAACTTGCTCCAAAAAGCCATTATTTGGCGCGGGGCACAATAATTTTTGTAAAACATTATATTGTAAATAAATATTGAATTTAAAAAAAAAATCGCTATTTCCTTAATTTCGATCGAGGAACAGAAGAAATAAATAAATTTTTATTAGATATGTCATAGATAAAATTTAATATTCTTACTTTCAAGAATAAATTGTCTAATTGCTTAAATTCCAGGGACCCGGCTGAGCGAAGTATGTAAAAACCAGGCCTTTTGGACGCACTAAAGGGGGGAAGGCTGAAGAAATGGTTACAAAGCCTGGAGATCCACCTGCAGTTTTAATTCTATTATCTGCTGCCACTAATTTTGTGAAGTCTGTGAAATCGCTCCACTCTTATGTCTGTGTTTGTGGGAGATTTGATGCTTGTTTAAGAAATAGTTTACATGCACGTCAACAATGTCGACGACGTACTATTCTTAAAACATGCAATTGTTGTTGTTGTTGGTGATGATGTTGGCGTTGTCACAGTCGCTGTCGTTGCCGTTGTCGGCGATGTTGTTATTACTGCATGAGTGCTTCTGCTGCACAACAACCAACAACACAACAGCCAACAAGCAACCAACGACAGTGTCTACCAGCTTCCGCTTCCGTTTTCCGTTGAGTGTACTACGTACATGGATGTAGTGGTTGCACAAGCGATTACGAGTGTAAGTGCGTGAGTGTGTGTATGGGAATGAGTATGTGTTTGTAGGTAGATTTCGTTTTCGCCATGGTCTGCGCCGCCATGGTTGTAGTTCTTCATTTTCTTTCTTTGCAAAGTACAAGTAATTGCAGTAGTGCTAGTGGTGTTGTTGCTGTTCGTACCTATAGTTTTCGCAGCAATTTAGCATATTTAATTGCAATAGCTTTAAAGTCCATTTCTACCTTCGTGCAAAAAACATTCCCTAGCAACACACATACGATTTTATATGTATGTATATGTAAGTGATATTTTGCCTACACATACATAAAAGTACTCTAAGCACCTTTCACCATTCTTTGGTTCTGTGTTTTTGTTTTGGTTTGTGCTGCAGGTGTAATTATACAAAAGGCTCTTATCGTCGTTTGCCTGCAACAAACAGTAACATCGCCATCTCATGATGAGGCCAGGCTGTGCGGCGAGAAAAAAGTGTTATACACTTCCTGTATAAATCACAGGAAATAGTTTTGTTTTGTCGTTTATTTTTTTCTTTTTGAGTTTTGTGGTGTAAACTGCAATTGTTTTTAAATAACTGAAGTTTCTTTCGTGGAGGGGAGGTCTTAAACTCCCTTTTAAGTGGTTTCATGGGTTCTTTAAACTTTTTCTCAAGAAATGGAATTTGCACACACAGAATTTACTTCATATTTTGGGGCGGTGGAAACCAGGACATTTTAGTTAGAGTATGCTTTTTTCTCTGGCCAGCATTCAGATAATATTGGTGCATTTTCCTGATGGCGTGAAGAAGGAAGAGTGAAGGAATGTTTTTTTCGCATTCCAAAAGTATGAATTTTCCAATCGATTGAAACTATTGCAAATCTTTTTGATATCCGTACGTGCTGGGTTTAAAATCTAATCTCCAGGATACAGCCATGTACATTAGAGCGTACCAGGTTACAAGTAAAAAAAAAAAGTTCGCCGTACACCTTCGAATATGAAGTATTATTGAAAGGTAGTTTCAAAATTTTTTTTTTTTATTTTTTTTTATGCCGAACGTAGGGGTCGCGCTTTTACATTTTTCTATATAACTTCTGCATTTATAAACGGATTTTAAAGTGTGATACATCGATGTTTTTGTCTCGACGAGGCCGATTTTTTTGAAAATCGACATACTTCCTTAGGAAGAGTTTCATGATTTTATGCGAGCTTTAATTTTCTGATATTAGAGTGGTACATTAGGGTAGTAGCAACTGAGATATGATGGGTAAGTACCAGAAGGGGGTGCTTGAGCTCAATGACTTCAAAGACAAAAAAAATCGGCCTCGTCTAGACAAAAACAGCGATGTATCACACTTTAAAATCCGTTTATAAATGCAGAAGTTATATAGAAAAATGTAAAAGCGCGACCCCTACGTTCGGCATAAAAAAATAATAAAATTTTTTTTGAAACTACCTTTCAATAATACTTCATATTCGAAGGTGTACGGCGAACTTTTTTTTTGAGGTACGCCCTAATGTACATCAAGCACGAGCATGATGTTCGGGGGAAGCAAACTACGAGGGCCGATCTCTCTAGAACAGTCGAATGTGCATAGTTGTGGTCAAATAAAATCTCGATATGCCATTTAGATTTACTTTATATTTTTATACCCTACACCACAGGGTATAATGTCTTTGTGCATTTGTTTGTAACACCCAAAATGAAACGAGATAGACCCATAGTTTATTATACCGATCGACTTAGAATCACTTTTTGAGTCGATTTAGCGATGTAAGTCTGTCCGTCTGTCTGTCCATCTATTCTTGTAATCAAAGTCCAGGTCGCAATTGTTGTTAGAACTAAATGAAACTTTGTACAATGAAGTTTTATGGGATAAGGACGAACGCTATTTAATTTGAAGCAAATCGGGTCAGATTTAGATATAGCTCCCATACAAATTTCGCTTCCGATTTTACTTTTTCCGCTCTAGAAACCACACATTTCAACAGATTTTCTTCAAATTTAGCAAAACGTCATATATTTTAACTAGAAATAGCTCTGGTAAAAATGGGCCAGATCGGTTCAGATTTATATATAGCTCCCATACAAATGTCTCCTATGATACGATTCTTTCCGCTCTAGAAACCTCATATTTTAACAGATTTTCTTCAACATTGACAAAACATCTTATATTTCAACTAGAAACAGCTCTGTTAAAAATGGGCCAGATCGGTTCAGATATATTTATATAGCTCCAATACAAATTTCGCCACTGAATTGATTATTTCCGCTCTAGAAATAGCATATTTGAACAGATTTGCTTGAAATTTGGCAAAACAGCTCATATTTTAACTACAAACATCCATGACGAAAGTGGGTCAAATCGGTTCAGATATATATATAGCTCCCATATAAATGACTCCCCCGATTTAATTCTTTCCGCTCTTGAAACCACATATTTAACAGATTTTTCATCAAATTTGGGAAAGCGTCTTTTATTTCAGAAAACCTATGCTAAAAATGCGTTAGATCGGTTCAGATTTATATATAGCTCCCATTAAAAGTTTGTGTTCAAATGTTCTTACAAATACAGATACAAAAATTGTAGAATATATATACCAGGTTCAAATGTAACGACCTTCTTATACCCTACATCACAGGTTATATTGACTAGGTGTAGAGTATCATATAGTCGGTCACGTCCGACTTTAACCTTCCTTACTTGTTTTTAAAATGCCGCAATAACTTCCACATTTTTAGTTCGATTTATGTTTTTAGGGGCTCGTTGGAGAGGTATTGATAACCAATTGCAATTTTTGAAAATACCTTAATGGCTGTTTTGTAATGTGATTGATATTTAGTGACTCTATTTTCTTATTACCCATCCTCATCACACGGCCTGATGCAAAAATCTCTCTTACAAATAAAATGCTAAATCCCTGTAATGAATTATTCACGCAAATAATGGAAATCACAAAATAAATATGGAAAAGGTAAAACTAGGTCGCTGTCCACCGCCAGAAATAGTACTTTTACTTTGGTTTCAATTTGCCCCCGTAGCTCTGTGGCAGACCTCAAAACTTAGAACAAAATCTTACACAAAGTCGAAGTGTTGAAGTTTTTGCATTATTTAGACCATGAACACACACGCACACTCGCACTTGCACACACACACACAACATTTGCAATTTAAATCCGTTTTCGAAAACTACTGAAAAAAGTGGCAACAATTTTATCAGACTGCAACCATTAACTTGGAAATTTTGCGCAAAAGAGTCAAAGTTGCCAAGAATTTAACATAAAAGGCAAGAGTAACTTTGTTATTCATTGCCTCCGAACGCCGGAGGGTGGATGCGAAGGCAGGTGTGGGATCACACAAATGTCCTGGTTGTTTGTGCCCACCCCCAGAGCATCTCCACAAAGTAGCTTTAGACACCTGTTTGGTTTGGTTTGGTACGCTTTGGTTGGGTTTAGATCAAAGTTAAAACTTTGCTCAAAATTTTGTTTGTTTTCTGCAGGGTTTTGGAAATTGCAAATGTTTCGCAAACAATCAGACGGCAAAAAGGTTCTTCTACCCATGAAAACACATCGAGAAACTACTTTTAACAAAATGGAATTTTAAATTATGCCAAGTCATTAAGGAAATTTGAAAGGATAGCAGCCAACGTTCGTTCTACGGATAAAATTACCAGCATTCAACACAGGCAGGAAGGCAGGCAGGCAAGAAGGATTAATTGGGAAAGAGACGACCAACAACAAATGGTTTTAGTAACAAACTAATTTTAAACAACAAAATTTAAATAAGGTTTTCCGAGCCAATGTGAACGGTCATTAGAGAAGGATGCCGTACTCAGGACGTAAGCATGAGGAAATGAAACGTAAACTTAAGGAAATTGTGGCTCAAACAAAGAAAGTTTTCGAAAAAATTTGGAATTTTTGGGAGATCACAGATTATCCTCCTTTTGCTATAGGGGCTATATTTAAAAAGTTATGACTGATTTAAGTTTTCGAACAAATTTTGGAATTTTTGGGTGATCACAGATTGTCCTCCTCTTTGCTATAGGGGCTATATTTTAGAAGTTATGACTGATTTAAGTTTGCGAACAAATTTTGGAATTTTTGGGTGATCGCAGATTATCCTCCTTTTTGGCTATAGGGGATCTATTTAAGAACTTATGACTGATTTAAGTTTTCGAACTAATTTTGATTTTTTGTGAATTTTTGGGTGATCACAGATTATCCTCTTTTTTGCTATAGGGGCTATATTTTAGAAGTTATGACTCATTTAAGTTTGCGAACAAATTTTGGAATTTTTGGGTGATCACAGATTATCCTCCTTTTTGCTCCAGGGGCTATATTTTGGAAGTTATGACTCTTTTAAGTTTGCGAACAAATTTTGAAATTTTTGGGTGATCACAGATTATCCTCCTTTTTGCTATAGGGGCTATATTTTAGAAGTTGTGACTGATTTAAGTTTTCGACAAATTTTGGAATTTTTGGGTGATCCTCCTTTTTGCTATAGGGGCTATATTTTAGAAGTTATGACTCATTTAAGTTTTTGAACAAATTTTGGAATTTTTGGGTGATCACAGACTATCCTCCTTTTTGCTATAGGGGCCATATTTTAGAAGTTATGACTCATTTAAGTTTGCGAACAAATTTTGGAATTTTTGGGTGATCACAGATTATCCTCCTTTTTGCTATAGGGGCTATATTTTAGAAGATATGACTCATTTAAGTTTGCAAACAAATTTTGGAATTTTTGGGTGATCACAGATTATCCTCCTTTTTGCTATAGGGGCTATATTTTAGAAGTTATGACTCATTTAAGTTTGCGAACAAATTTTGGAATTTTTGGGTGATCACAGATTATCCTCCTTTTTGCTAAAGGGGCTATATTTTAGAAGTTATGACTCATTTAAGTTTGCTAACAAATTTTGTAATTTTTGGGTGATCACAGATTATCCTCCTTTTTGCTATAGGGGCTATATTTTAGAAGTTATGACTCATTTAAGTTTGCGAACAAATTTTGGAATTTTTGGGTGATCACAGATTATCCTCCTATTTGCTACAGGGGCTATATTTTAGAAGTTATGACTCATTTAAGTTTGCGACCAAATTTTTGGATTTTTTGGGTGATCACAGATTATCCTCCTTTTTGCTATAGGGGCTATATTTTAGATGTTATGACTCATTTAAGTTTGCGAACAAATTTTGGAATTTTTGGGTGATCACAGATTATCCTCCTTTTTGCTAAAGGGGCTATATTTTAGAAGTTATGACTCATTTAAGTTTGCTAACAAATTTTGTAATTTTTGGGTGATCACAGATTATCCTCCTTTTTGCTATAGGGGCTATATTTTAGAAGTTATGACTCATTTAAGTTTGCGAACAAATTTTGGAATTTTTGGGTGATCACAGATTATCCTCCTATTTGCTACAGGGGCTATATTTTAGAAGTTATGACTCATTTAAGTTTGCGAACAAATTTTGGGAATTTTTGGGTGATCACAGATTATCCTCCTTTTTGCTATAGGGGCTATATTTTAGAAGTTATGGCTGATTTAAGTTTGCGAACAAATTTTGGGAATTTTTGGGTGATCACAGATTATCCTCTTTTTTGCTATAGGGGCTATATTTTAGAAGTTATGACTGATTTAAATTTGCGAACAAATTTTGGAATTTTTTGAATTTTAGGGTGATCACAGATTATCCTCCTTTTTGCTATAGGGGCTATATTTTAGAAGTTATGGCTCATTTAAGTTTGCGGACAAATTTTGGAATTTTTTGAAGATTATCCTCCTTTTTCCTATAGGGGCTATATTTTAGAAGTTATGACTAATTTAAGTTTGCGAACAAATTTTGGAATTTTTGGGTGATCACAGATTATCCTCCTTTTTGCTATAGGGGCTATATTTTAGAAGTTATGACTCATTTAAGTTTGCGAAAAAATTTTGGAATTTATGGGTGATCACAGATTATCCTCCTTTTTGCTACATGGGCAATATTTTAGAAGTTATGATTGATTTAAGTTTTCGAACAAATTTTGGAATTTTTTGAATTTTAGGATGATCACAGATTATCCTCCTTTTTCCTATAGGGGCTATATTTTAGAAGTTATGACTCATTTAAGATTGCAAACAAATTTTGGGAATTTTTGAGTGATCACAGATTATCCTCCTTTTTGCTATAGGGGCTATATTTTAGAAGTTATGACTCATTTAAGTTTGCGAACAAATTTTGGAATTTTTAGAATTTTAGGGTGATCACAGATTATCCTCCTTTTTGCTATAGGGGCTATATTTTAGAAGTTATGACTGATTTAAGTTTGCGAACAAACTTTGGAATTTTTTGGCTGATCACAGATTATCCTCCTTTTTGCTATAGGGGCTATATTTTAGAAGTTATGACTCATTTAAGTTTGCGAACAAATTTTGGAATTTTTGGGTGATCACAGATTATCCTCCTTTTTGCTATAGGGGCTATATTTTAGAAGTTATGACTCATTTAAGTTTGCGAAAAAATTTTGGAATTTATGGGTGATCACAGATTATCCTCCTTTTTGCTACATGGGCAATATTTTAGAAGTTATGATTGATTTAAGTTTTCGAACAAATTTTGGAATTTTTTGAATTTGAGGGTGATCACAGATTATCCTCCTTTTTGCTATAGGGGCTATATTTTAGAAGTTAGAAGTTTGCGAGCAAATTTTGGAATTTTTGGGTGATCACAGATTATACTCCTTTTGGCTATAAGGAATATATTTAAGAAGTTATGACTCATTTAAGTTTGCGAACAAATTTTTGAATTTTTGGGTATTCACAGATTATCCTCCTTTTTGCTATAGGGGCTATATTTTAGAAGTTATGACTCATATAAGTTTGCGAACAAATTTTTAATTTTTTTTTAATTTTAGAGTGATCACAGATTATCCTCCTTTTTGCTATAGGGGCTATATTTTAGAAGTTATGACTCATTAAAGTTTGCGAACAAATTTTGGATTTTTTTTTAATTTTTGGGTGATCACAGATTATCCTCCTTTTTGCTAAATGGGCTATATTTAAGAAGTTATGACTGATTTAAGTTTTCGAACAAATTTTGGATTTTTTTGAATTTTTGGGTGATCACAGATGATCAATTTTTGCTATAGGGGCTATATTTCGTCGTCCCTTGGATCTGAATTAGAACTTCTCTTAGAGACGGTCATACCCCAATCAATGGGAGTAGTTTTCTATGTATTTTTAGTCTTGGTCACGATAAGCTATTTTATAAGATTTGTGATAGACTAGTTTTCAACACCAAAACCCCATCTTGGACACTGCGACAGAAGATTTAACCATACCAAAACCGCTGTCTGCAGCATAATTTTCTTTGCTACGAAAATTTCGCCTGAGGCATCCGATTCAAAGGCTTCCCGTCGTGCCGAGGCCCTTTGATTTTATGGCATTCGTTTCGCTTTAAAAACCGTTCATACCATTAAAATAATAAAACCTGAAATGATTGTGTGTATTTGCAAAACTCTCAACCTCTATTTTTTCCACTTTCATTCAGGACAAATCTTTTTTGCGCCAGCTCTACCATAGCACGCCATCAAAGACACTTAACATTTTCATTGTGTTGGGTGCAGCAGATGACGTTTTAGAATTTTTTGCGCATTCGCTTTTTTGCTGCCATCATGTGGCGGTGCCGCGTAAAGGAGCGGAGCATATTGCATTAATTATGTTAATGCTTTAGACAACTACACTTCCATTACGGCGAGGAATTTTATTTGCTGCTGCACTAATGCTGGCTGGCTGGATGGCTGGCAAATCCAAGGATCGTTATTTGGTTTTGTTTTTGTCGAATGAACTCGAAACTCTTTGTGGAAATTTATTGTGTGCGCCGTTAAAAGTTGTGATTTGAACAAAAACCAGCAAAAAGGAGGTAGGCAGGCAGGCATGGGGGGTATTCAACATGATGACAGGAATGGTAAAAGAGTGGGGGAATGTAGAAGTATTATTGAAATGTGAATACGGGCTAAGAGCGAATGTGATATTCGCTATATACGGTTATCAAGATATAGAATATAATTGGTTATCCTACATCATCTATCAACACCACCCGAGCATTTAATGTGGTTTTATTCCATCTTAGGCCTGATGTTTCATATTTTGAAAAGATCAGTGGAGTCTTACGCCGCTCTAGAAAGTCTAGATACTTGAATACATTTTATAACCTCCACCTCCAGTATGGGGGTATATTATGTTTGACATTCCGTTTTTAATACTTTGGTATACCTGAGTATATATAATCTTGAATGTCATAAAATTCTAAGACGATCTAGCCCTGTTCGTCAGTCCGCTCGTCCGTCCGTCCGTCTCTTCAAAGCACACTACAGTTTAATCGAATGGAGCTAAGATGTTCAAATTTCCCATAAATGCGTCTTATAGTCGTAAGTCAGTTGGGACTGCAACTGGGCGAAATCGGTCCAAAGGGAAAACTGTTTTCGCTCACAAGTACTGAAAATACTCATTAAAAACCCTTAAAGTGACTCTTATTCGTAGGGGGTGAAATAATGCAAAAAGGGATAAAAATGGTAGCTATGAAACGACAACAAGAAACACGAATTCGGTGTGTACATCCCTCTAATTGAGTAGATACATAATATAAAATATTTTTTTCCAAATTCGTACTTTTAAGGGGTAAAATGGTAATAGAGGGATAAAAGTGGTACCAACCTAACTGCTGCATCTAAAATAATGAAATTCGGTGTATACATTTCTCGTAGACACGTAAAATAGAAGGATTTTTTCGAAATTCGTACTTTTTGGGAAAAAGGGGATAAAAATAGTACCAACCAAATGCTTGTACCTAAAATAATGAAATATGATATGAAGCGTACAATAAAATGATTTTTCGAAATTCGTACATTTTGGGGTTAAAATGGAAAAATGGGATACAAATTAAATAAAAATTCAGAGTACATATACTTTCCTCTGACTGCGTAGACAGGAAAAATAAAAATAAAAAATATTTTTCCAAATTCGAGCATTATATTTTTAAAAGTGATAAAACTGGTAGCGATTAACTGGCTAGAATCATGAAGTTAGGTTATCTAGCACGTGAGAGATAATGGATTATAAAATTTGTCCTTTTGGAATTAAAAAAAAGCATGGAAATACAATCAATCAAAAATGAAAATATACCCGTTATTTAGGGTATTTACGCTTTGTAGAAAATTCCTGCATTATGTATACAAAAGGATGGGTCACGAAAATAAATAGCAGTGGCCACCCCCTGAAATGAAGATAGGATTGTTTAATGATGATCTGCAAAATATTTCGTCGCTGGTTCAAGCCATCCGTGAGCTAAACGCTCCCGTTTAATTCTTTTATGTTGCATTTTTGTCCAACTTTTTATCTGAATTAATTCTGAATCCTTAGAAGCACTTTAAATAGAAATTGTTATTATTGTCTTAGAATAACTCATTTGTCGTATTATTGGACATTTATATTGTTTTTTTTGTGCTTTTCAAAGTGACAGCAAAAATCTCATATTTCTTGGAAATAATTGAATTGAAATACCTAAAATTCTTCAAAATGATAAAAACTATGAAATTATTACAAGATTTCCCAAATTTCAGATACAGATTCCTGTTCTACTCGACAATACCTATTAGAAAAATACTATCACTTCCCAGAGTTGTTGGACTGTCGCACAGTGTAATTCGATCAATAAGTTACTCTAGGACAAGAATCAAAATTTATATTTAAAGTGCTTTCATGGGTCTACTATTTCCGGGGAAAAATTTTACACAAATGCGGCACAAATCAAGTAAGGATAGGATAAAGTCTGTCGAGGCCGACTATATGATACCCTACACTACATTGCAATTCGGTGAAAATGTGAACAACATCTGAATGGGAGCTATATATAAATCTGAACCGATCTCATCCACTTTTAGATAGATGTTTCTAGTGTAAATATTTGAATTTGAAGAAAATCGGTTAAGGTATGTGATTTCTACAGCGGTTAACCACAAATCGGGAGCAAAATTTATATGGAAGCTATATCTAAATCTAAAACGATTTGACACATTTTTACCACAGATATCTCTAGTTAGAATGTGAGGTGTTGTACCAAATTTGACCAAAATCGGTTAAATAATGTGGTTTCTAGAGCAAAAAAAGTCAAATCGGGTGTGACATTTGTATGGGAGCTATATATAAATCTGAACCGATTTGACCCATTTTCACAAGAAATGTTTCTAGTTGAAATATTAGGTGTTAAGCCAAATTTGAACAAAATCTGTTTACATTTACGGTTTCTAGACCGGAAAATGTCAAATAGGGAGCGAAATTTTTAGGGTGGCTATATCTAAATCTGAACAGATTTGACCCTTTTTCACCACAGATATTTTAAACTTAGATATGAGATGTTGTGCAAAAGTTTATAAAAAAACGCTTCAATTATGTGGCTTCTATAGCAGAAAAAGTCAAATTGGGAGCAATATTTGTATGGGAGCCATATCTAAATCTCAACCGATTTGCTTCAAATTAAATAGCGTCCGTCTTCGGCATGCAAAAACCGCTAGTGTCATGTATAGTTAGAATCTGACAATAATTGCGACCTGTATCGTGATTACAAGAATAGATAACGACATGGTTAAATCGATTCAAAAAGTGATTCTATGTCGATCGGTATAATCTGAAAACGAAATATTTTGAGTAACATTATTAAACAATCCAATCTCTATTTTCGTATACTTTTCGAACTGACTTGAAAAATTATTTTATATTATTTATTAATTAATTATTTTATATTTTCAATATTTATACACTCCACGAGAGTATTATGTCTTTGTACATTTGTTTGTAACACCCAAAAGGAAACGAGTTAGATCCATCGTTTATTATACAGATCGGCTTAGAATCACTTTCTGAGTCGATTTAGCAATGTCCGTCTGTCCATCTATTGTTGTAATCAAATTACAGGTCGCACTTATAGTCCGATCTTAACAAAAATTGGCACAAGTAAGTTTTGTGGGTCAAGGACGAACGCTATTTAATTTGATGCAAATCGGTTCAGATTTAGATATAGCCCCCATTCAAATGTCGCTACCGATTTGACATTTTCCGCTCTAGAAACCACATATTGTACTCGATTTTCTTTAAATTTGACACAACAGCTTATAATCCGAGTAAAAAACCTATGGTGAAAAGGGGTAAGATCGGTTCAGATTTAGATATAGCCCAAATACATATGTTGCTCCCAAATGTTTAACAGATTTTGGCCAAACTATACATATTATATTTCACCTATTTCGTTCCAGATTTCAATATACCCATACAAATGTCCTTTCCGATTTAACATCTTTTGTCAAACACAGATATTTACAGGATACAAAAATCCTTCCCGTTTTCACCGATTGTATTCGGATAGAAAGTGGAGTGTATCATAGAGTCGGTCCCGCCCGACTTTAGGCTTTCCTTACTTGTTTTGGTCTGTAATCAATATTTGATTTGAACTGGGATTTTGTCGTGGTTCAATACCATTTTGCATCTATATTTAATAGAGTGCAAATTTATTTACTAATGGCATGGTGACATTTATTACTTGGCTGCAGACTACCACTATCATGATTTCTACCATGTCAAAAGTCTCTTCAAGTGGCTTCGCAGCGACTTTTCGACATCAAACCCGGCCTCTATAAGGAGATGATTCTCACAAACGAACGAGAAGCACAACTCACTTGCCGAATTTGCGTAAAAAATCGCACCAAGTAATAAAGCACACATGCCATCTTACAAGCATCTCATTGAGTTGCATATGTATGTAAGTATGTGTATATGCAGGTATAGTTACCCAGCAATACTTCTGCCAACGCTCATTTGTTTTATTTTTTTCGTTTGTATTAAATAAATTTGCATTCTATTAAATATAGATGTAAAATGGTCTTGAGCCAGGACACATTTCAAGTTCAAAACAAATATTTATATTTTTTTCAATATTTTTATTTGTTTTGGTTTGGCTATACTTAAAAAACATAACATTTTCCTTTAATGTTACTGTGTTTCTACGTAAAATCGACAGCCTCTGTAGAATGCAATCCATTGTGGAGGGTATATATGGTTCGGCCCGGCCGAACCTAACACCCTTTATACTTGTTAGAGAGAAGTTACGCATTATTGGTGCGGTTGTCAAGAGTACTGCCGAAGTAAAAGAAGATTGTAAAAGTTATCCGCATCAAAAATACGAATTTCATTAAAACCTATGACACGAACTTGACACCCAACACGCCTGCATTACCACAAACCTATTCGACCATTTGCCAATCCATAGGAGATCTCCACCAAATCCTATGTTTTCTATTAACATCACAGTTAGGGTTTAGTGTTTGGTTTGCACTCCTTGATTTCACTGCTGTTGCTGCTGCATTAACGACTAAATGTCAGCATTAAAATCTCAACAACATAGACCGAAAAAAAAAAACAGAAAAGCCAGTAAATTCCAAAACAGACATACTTGAGAAAGCAAATGAAAACAAAGCGGAACGCTACTCCCTTTTTAATAACGAAAATTGCATGCAACTGTAAGTATGCAATGAATTACAGCAATCGAGTAAGGGACAAGAACAAGAATGGTGCGTTGTCATAATTCACCAGTAGTATGCCTTAAAGTATGTGCTGATATTAAATATTAACTAAATCCTTAAAATATGCTATGAGAGCATACAAATTTTATATATTAAGTTTCGTTTCGTTTCCGTTTCTCTCCCAGCACATTTTGCTTTCATTTCCATTCATGTCGAGCTTTGCACATTTAAATCTTACTTAACTACGTTTATTTATTATTTTCACAAATATTTGCATAACCAACCCACGCACCCACCCTCCCATCCACTCATCCATTGTTTCCCTTTCAGCCATTTGCATACTGCATCCAGCATTTGTTGCCGGTCGGGAGCAAAATGTATGTGTGTGGCGGCTTGCTTTGGCATTCCCTTTGGTCCATTGTCGACCATCGTTGTTAACCAGAGAAACAGCATTAATGCATTCACCTAAACTAAACTCTATCACAGAAATACACACATACATACGTACATGTGAAAATAGCAACGGCAACTACAGCATTTTCTATGATTGTTTGCTTGAATTTCTTGTTTTATTTTCTCTTTTGGTAAATACTTTGCATATCTTTAGGCTTAAGAGCCTTTAATAAAATAACAACAGTGGTTGCAACAACAGCAGTAGAATAGTGGAGTTTACAACCCTCGCCCTATGGACAGTGTCCTTCCTTGTTTTGGTCGATCATTCAAATTGAGTTTGGTGGTTTGATAGGAGAACCATTAAAATGTTGATATTGACGAAGGATATAATGAATAGATATGATCATTTGAGACAATGCCTCGATGATCGGACTAGAGATGGGTGCGATTCAATTTTTTTTCCTTCGTGAGCGTTCGTGAACGTGAGTCAAAAATCACTCACGCGCCCATAGAACGAGTTCTTCACAATATCAGCCGCACCAGTATCCTTTAGGAGGGTTCAAATATCCGCATGGTGGCACGGTGCCTATAGGTTCAATACTCAATGACTCTGAATCATAGATCAGTTTTGAAGTGGCTCGATGGTCCGGATTATGTTGGTTTTGGTCGTCGTCCTACGACCTGTCTTCGACAGAGAACGAAATAAACTGCCATAAGAACCAAGCAGAAAGTGAGATGGATTGGAAACACGCTGAGGAAACCCGATATTGATATCATCTAAAGAAGTATCGAGTGAAATCCTAAGGAACCCGAAGGCAAGGCCGATTGGCTAATGCAGAAAACGAAATAAACTCCCATAAAAAAAAAAAAAACAAAAAGAAAATGGAGATATATTGGGCACATGCTGAGGACATCCAACGGAAATATCAACTAAAGAACTATTGAGTAGAACTATAATGCAGCAGAAAGCTAGAAGATCAGCTAAGAATAAGGAAGCTGTCATACAATACATAAGTTCGAATCGACAACAACTATTAGCATTAGAGATCTATATTTGTAATTAAACTATAATCGTTATGATTAGAATCGAAATGAAATAATAAATAAGAATTGTCGTCGTCATTCAAAGGGCGTTCGTCGTGTTTCTTAGCCTAAACTAGTCAGAAAGATTTTCGAATGTGATACCGAACAAAGACGCATCAGGGGAGGCCTAAAGCTCCGATGAAATATCGATGGAAATCTCTCAAGACTTGGTAGTAGAAACTGAAGAAGGAACGCAGAAGATCAAGGCGTTTGGAAGTCTTACTTTGTTCGGCCGAAGACAAAAACAGGTTATAGCTCAACCTTTTAAGTAAGTAACTAGTAAGTAAGATGCTTCTCATTTAGAATTTGTGGTGGTGCTTTGCGGACCTTCTGACAAGCAATATGGAGTGGCATGTCTCCAGTGTCTGTTGCCGACGGTTTGTGATTTCCTGAAGCGTATGTATCTAACAGAATTTCCATGTTCTCTTCGCATCTTGTGATACCACGACTACTACAACCTCTTTAGATATAGCTCAAAGCTATCGATGTACAGGCGGGGAATTTTTAAAGCTCCAGGATTGTCTCTTCGCTTTTCTCAACGCACTTATAAGTGTGATTGGATAATCTCACTATGGTGTTTCTTTCTTCAACATCAGACTTATATCAGGGCATGTAATTTTGTTCGAAACGGTGCCTTAAGTCACCCGGTTGACTAACCTCTTGGCTGAAATGTGAGCAATGAATTATCCTTGCCAGAAAGGAATCAATCAATGCAATGTAATTCAAAAGGTTCTTGCAAAATGAAATTTCAGCACTCGTCTTATGTTATTGATATTCGACTTTAGCCGGTCGACTTGCATACCGTCCAGGGGTCTTCTGAGAAATCTATGGAAGACTTGATGATGTTCCCACCAGAATGTAGGAGTCGATCTCTCCGCCAGTTTGGTGACAGTAAGGTCGTTACTCTGGATATCTCTAACGCCATTGATAGAGATTGACATAGTACGCTCATATCAGAGCTTATAGAATTTGGTGTCGATAGTGACGTCTCTCGATTTATATCGAGTTTCCTCGGAGATTGCAATATACATGTTGTTGTAAATGGGTTCTCCTCCGACGAGCATAAGTTGTACACAAGTGTACCACTGGGCTCTGTTCTTTCTCCCTCACTTTTTTTACCCTCCACATTAGGATGGGGTTATATTCATTTGTCATTCCGTTTGTAACACCTTGAAATATTCGACGGAGACCCCACAAATTATATATATTCTGTATCCTGGTAAAATTCCAAGCCATATCCGTCTTTCTGTCTGTATGTTCAAAGCACACTAGCTGCCGCACGAAATGAGCTAGGAGGTTTAAATTTTTCCCTAAATATGTCTTATGGTTGTAGATCGGTTGGGATTGAAAGTGGGCGAAATCGGGCCAGAGGGATTGTTTTTAATTATAACCTACACCACAGGGTAGAATGTATTTGTGCATTTGTTTGTAGCACCCAAAAAGAAACGAGATAGACCCATCGTTTATTATACCGATCGGCTTAGAATCACTTTTTGAGTCGATTTAGCAATGTCCGTCTGTCCGTCCATCTATTTTTGTAATCAAAGTCCAGCTCGCAATTGTGGTTAGAACTAAATGAAACTTTGCACAACGAAGTTTTATGGGATAAGGACGAACGCTATTTAATTTGAAGAAAATCGGTTCAGATTTATATATATCTCCCATACGAATTTTGCTCCCAATTTAACTTTATCCGCTCTAGAGACAACATATTTTAACAGATTTTCTTCAAATTTGGCAAAACAAATTATATTTCACTTAGAAATATAAATGGGCCAGATCGATCAGATTTATATATAGCTCCCACACAAATGTCTCCCCCGATTTGATTATTTCCGCTTTATAAACCACATAATTTAACAAATTTTCTTCAAATTTGGCAAACCAGCTCATATTTCAACTATAAACATCTATGCCAAAATAGGATAGATCGGTTCAGATTTATATATGGCTCCCATATAAATGACTCCCGATCTAATTCTTTCCGCTCTAGAAACCACATATTTAACAGATTTCCATCAAATTTGGGAAAGCGTCTTATATTTCAGAAAACATATGCTAAAAATGTGTCAGATCGGTTCAGATTTGTATATAGCTCTCATTCAAAGTTTGTGTTCAATTTTTTTTACAAATACAGATAGAAGTATGAAATTTGTAGTATATGTATACCCGGTTCAAATGTAACGACCTTTTTATACTCTACGCCACAGGGTATATTGACTAGGTGTAGGGTATCATATAGTCGGCCACGCCCGTCGTTAACATTCCTTACTTCTTTTTACTTGTTTTAGTTTGGACATATTAAATAAATTTAACATTTTCCTATAATGTTACTGCATTTATACGAAAATCGACAGCCTTTGTGGAATGCAATTCATGGTCCAGAATCAAAATCCATCGGCCAAAATAATCAATAACTTTTGTTCTAGTAGACATTTTTGAGTTCTGTAAAAAAACAAAATTAGACGAGGACCCAAGGATTACCTTGAGCTCTTAACGTAAAAATCGGATATTTTTTAGAAATCGGCACAAATTTGACTACTTTTCGCATTTTTTGATTTAAAAAAAAAAAAACTAAAATTTTTATTTTTTGTTTTAATGTTTCTTAACATATTTTTACATATTTGTGCATAATGCGAAGAAAAAGTTTCAGTTTTATTTGTATTACAGATTTTCACGTTTTTCAGATTTTAAAAATTAAAAAAACGTAATTTCTTTTTTTGACTTTGTCAAACTGTTTTTCACACATTTTCAGAGATTTTGTACTCAAATTTGTATACCCTTCACCTCCAGGATGGGGGTATACTAACCTTGCCATTCCGTTTGTAACACCTTGATCGTCATAAAATTCTAAGACGATCTAGCCATGTTCGTCCGTCTGCCCCTCTGTTGAAAGCACGCTAGCATCTAAACTAAAGGAGCTAGAACGTTCAAATTTTCCATAAATGCGTCTTATAGTCGTAGATCGGTTGGGACTGAAACGGGACGAAATCGACCCAAAGGTAAAAAATTTCCCTCACAAGGACTAAAAATACCCATAATAATCCCTAATGTCCTATGTCTGTTTATATTTGCTTGATATTTGGTATGCGCATTCCCCTTATAGCAAAAACGTGCACCATAAAGTGATTCTTATTTGTAGGGGGTGAAATGGGACAAAAAGGGATAAAATTGGTACATATTAAACGACATCAGCTAGAAACACGAAATTCTGTGTGTACATTCCTATAATTGAGGTACATAATATAAAAGTATTTTCTCCAAATTCGTACTTTTAAGGGGTAAAATTAGGGTTTGCATCCCGGGATTTCCAGCGGGAAAATTCCCGGGAATTCGCACATTTTTCATTTCCCGTATCCCGGGAAATTCGTACGGGAATCCCGCGGGAATTCAGTAGAAAATTTTACATATTTCTTCGCATACTTTTTCCATTATTTCCACAATAAAATTAAAAATATTGTATAACAATTTAGATCACATAGGTCTCAGGTCGATATTTCAAGGTGTTACAAACAAAGGGCAATTTGTGGCATTTATTGTTTGAAAATGATATCATGTAAATGTTGGCCTCGGGTACGTCTGAGGTGATCCATGCGGAAGGTCCAATTTCCGGCTACCCCTTCGAGCACGATAAAACACCAGATTTTCATTGAGTTTTTCGCTGGCTTAATTTCTTGCACAAGTTGAATTTTTTACGCTTTAAGGTCGAGATCCTTACGTAAAATACGCCAAGTTGTTGAATACGACAAGCTAAGCTGCTGAGAACAACGACGAATCGATTTGCCACAGCCTTCGAGTACACTCGCAGCTACTAAAGAACGCCGTTTTGTCGTAATTCAACTACACGATTTGGAGAAGTTGTTGTGGTGTGAGTCTTTCCATAATGTCTTGCTGATACTGAACAAAAATGACAAAGCTGGTTGACATGAGACATGCGTGATGTGTCAAAAAAGCCTATTGAAAATTAAACCTCACGATGAACAATGACAAAGACAAAATATTTTTAAGCTGCGTTCAGATGTAGACTCAAAATCCACTTTTTCGGATTTTTCCTATCGAGCTCCAAATGAAAAAAATTAAAATCCGGGAAAAATAGATTTTGGACGTGTATCCGAACGCCAAGAATAAAGAATTTAGAGTTTTCAAAGCGACAGGCCAAAGAACAAACATTTTATTTAATGCTCTACTCACTATTAATGTGAACGATCGTTCTCCGTCGCGTCCACATTTTCCAATAAAATAAAAAATATCTGATCTTTAATTAATTTTGAAACTTTAAAAGATGTTTGAGTTGATCTCACATTGCGCTTTATTATATGAATTCTGTATTAGGTTCATTGCGAAATATATATTTATTTTACTTTAATAAAATGTGAATGTTTCATTGGAAAAAATAAACTTAACTCATGGTAAACAGTATTTTGACGATTGCCCGTGCTGTCCCGGGATCCCGGGAAATTGAAAAAATAATTTCCGTTTCCCGGGAAATAAAAAGTACGGGAAAATGCAAACCCTAGGTAAAATGGGAATAGAGGCATAAAAATGGTACCAACCAAACGGCTATACACCGGTCTACTCATGCGCGGTTCACATTAGCCATCCGTAGACGGGTATAAACTGTAGTTTCTTTTCTCAAACAGTTTGTCTTTCATATCCCTTCACCCTTCGGAGACGTTTGTGGGAACCTTTGTACGAAGTGATAGAGGTATATTAGATGTCATATCTACGGTCTGAAATTTAAATCAACCAATGCTTGTGGTTCACCTGAATCCTTCACAAATCCTATTAAAATTTTTCTTCCAGCAAATATTCACCTGTGTAAGTGAGTGAATGGAAATAACATCACCTAACCCAACCCGAGCTGCTCGCGCTCTCCTACTGTACGGAGTGCATTTCTCGCTATGGTTTACATTGTTAATGTGTGTGCCAAGAAAAACTATTCAGGTTTCGGGAAATATTTTTACTTTTTTATATCCCATTTTGGGGTTAGGAAAACAGATGCATACACAAACCTACTCATATGGATATTCAACACACATCTACTCACTTTGTGTGTGTGAGCCTGTTATCGTTAGGTCAGTGGCTTTTATTTTCATGCCATTCCCTAGTTATTCCAGCTGGATGTGGGGTTTTGTTCTTCCTAAATCCTTTACAAAATGTGGCATTTTCGGTTACAAATTGTTTTCACTTTATGCGACGGCGTTTTTTTTTCTTGTGTTGGTCCTCTTCGTGCATGAATGCGCATGTACGTTTACATTTCCGGGATTTGTCTTTTCCCCCCGCAGAGTAAAGGGATAACTTCTTGCAGGATAGAGTATTTGTTTATGCATTTCGGTTGGGGGTTTTTTGTGAGGTACAACGTATACAACTTAAGCCATTCAAATGTTGCGAAGGATAAAGTGCATGGCATAGAAAAGGAAGCACAAACGATTTTGAATGTTAGAATAAGCATTACATTCGAATTTGTTTGTTGACATTTTGGGAATCTACTTCTGAAGGGAACCTACTGTAATCATGCCTTGGTGGTCAGTAGAATTTGGTATTGGTTTTTGGATGTAATCCGAATAAGATTAGGTTTATATGGACAGAGTCTGTGGTAAGGCTTAAATATTCTTCTTGAGTTCGCCAATGAATTTGTCGTCAAATGAGTTCTTTGATAAGATGCGATTCCTTACTAAAGGTAAAGGGTATAAACACCAGTATTTACTACTTGTATTTCGAATAAAATATATGGCAATTCAATTACAGTGTCGTCCAAGTTTCACATTATATTCAGTAATAATTTCCAATCCCTTCTTAAAAAATCCCACCTAATAAACAATGCTGATAATGCCATACAAAAGTATCATTAAATGAAATTCAATTATAACCACAAACACTTTCAAATGATGAGTGTAATTTGACACAATGAATGGTGCGAACGAATAAAAGAATAATATTGAGTAAACACTCACTCACACACACACCCTCGCAAGCCATGTAAACATAAGGCGGGGAAAAAAACAAATAAAAAAATCATCCCAGAACAATGATTTGCAGCAATTTGTCAAAATCCTTATTAAGAACGCTCGTGTGTGACACATGGTCTGTGTTTGTGTATCTGTCGCCCCCTCCCCTCGCTGTCATATCCATCTTTGAAATGCAATGAAAAATCACTTTTGATCAGCAAAAGAAGTACTTACAGCCAACTTGAACACATTAGGCGACAGACACCAAGAAATTTGTTTTCAATTTCCTTTTTGAAGCTATGTATGTATGTCTGATAGTCAAGATAAAAAAGAAAAATATATATACACCTATATATGATACATATGATACATATATATATATATATATATATATATATATGGACGCAAACACAGACGCATTCATAGATGTTCTAAGAAAGGGATTCCTCGTGTCTACCCCAATGAATACATTTATAGTTATAAACATTAGACTGGCGAACTAAAGGGAGAGAATTTATTATTATCCTGCAAATATTTGTCTTTTAAAAATATATTTGTTGTAGACTCGAGTACGAATTCTTATCTGAAAACCAATTAAGTTTCCATCAAAAATATATATTTATATATATTTCTAAAATAAAAATGAATTTCTGAGAAGATCACTTAAGAAAATCCAAAATTTGCTTATTCGGCTTTTTATTATACCCTACACCACTTCGTGGACTAGGGTATTATAAGTTAGTTTCGCGCCAAATGTTTGTAACACCAAGAAATATTTGAGCTAGACCCACCTTTAAGTATACGGATCGGTTTAGAATCACCAGTCTGTCCGTCCTGTTCACGGAACCAACACTCAGAGGATGTCCCCTATAAATACAGTGCATTGCGTTGGTGGAAGGAAGATCAGGTATTGGAAGGAGGAAAGAGGGAGAAGTGTCTGTTGACATTTGTTTTGAAACTCTGAATGTCATAATTGGAGGGAAAGGTATTTGCCGGAAGTCGATTCCGCATACGGATAGTACGGGCGAAGAACGAATTTATTCTGTAATGTGTAGTGCGGCCGGTTGTCCAATCAACAACAAATGGGTGAGCGTTCTTGGAGAGTCGCGTATCTCTACCGAACGTTCTCACGGGCTGTATAAGATCACGAATTTCCGAAGAACAAACACCATGAAAGTATCGATAGAACAATGACACACAACCAACATTACGACGGTGTTCAAGGGTGACAATAGAATTGGATATCCTACCATCACCTATCAACACCATCGCCCTCCTCTGGACACGGTCAAGTAGCTCCAGTGATGAAGCTGGAGCACCCGACCATATATGGGAGTTGTATTCCATCATTGGTCTGATGTAGGTAGTGTAGATATTGAGAAGATCAGAGGGTGTGACATATTTCTTACATCTTTTTAAAAAGCCTAAACATTTGTAGGCATCTTTCGACACATCAAATACATGTTTTGTCCAACGGACATCACATTGTATTTTTATGCCAAGAACAACTAGATCATCTGATTGCTCAATATCTACACCGTTCATTAAAATCGACGACACCTTTGGATCAGTGAATCGCTTGTGAGACAACAAGGAGCACTGGGTCTTACGTGCATTAAAATCTACTCTATTCACTCGATCCCATTCAGAAATAGCCAGCAAATCCTCATCCATCAATCGCCTTTTATCCTGAATTTCTTGACGACTTGGTCTATGATCGAATGAGTATGAATGACAGAGGTTGCTGTCATCCGCGAATGAGTATATTGGATTCACAGTCCGATCCAAGAGGTCGTCGATGAAAATAAGAAAAAGGGAGGGGGAGGGGGAAAGGACAGAGCCCTGTGGTACTCCTGCGGTTAAGGGTGTGAAGATAAATTCGTAAGTTAAATACGTCCCACACCCAAGACACAAACCAATTTAGCTTGTGGAACGTATTAAAAAAATATTTTTTTAAATAAAAACACTAAAAATAATAAAAATAAAAGGAATTATGTAATTATTTATTAACAATATTTTCTGTTCCAATTATTTGAATGCAACAAATCAGTCAAAAGTCCAAAAACTATACAAAATAGGCCATTTTAGGCCATGCATTGTTGTGACATTGAAGAGCCGATATCTCGAAAACTAGAATACATGAATCGGGTATTCCAAAGGCAATTATTTAGCCCTTGGTAAGTAGAATATTTTCCAAAAAAGTCCTGGTCCAAATTCCGTTTGAGATCGGAGATATATAGGTTTTTCAGATATCGGGTGTATATATATCGAATTTTGATTGTCCGATATCTCGAAAACTAGAATACATGAATCGGGTATTCCGAAGGCAATTATTTAGCCTTTGGTAAGGATAATATTTTCCAAAAAAGTCCTGGTCCAAATTCCGTTTGAGATCGGAGATATATAGCTTTTAAGATATCGGGTATATATATATCGAATTTTGATTGTCCGATATCTCGAAAACTAGAATACATGAATCGGGTATTCCAAAGGCAATTATTTAGCCTTTGGTAAGGATAATATTTTCCAAAAAAGTCCTGGTCCAAATTCCGTTTGAGATCGGAGATATATAGCTTTTAAGATATCGGGTACATATATATATCTAATTTTGATTGTCCGATATCTCGAAAACTAGAATACATGAATCGGGTAATCCAAAGGCAATTATTTAGCCCTTGATAAGGATACTATTTCCAAAAAACTCCTGGTCCAAATTCCGTTTGAGATCGGAGATATATAGGTTTTTCAGATATCGGGTGTATATATATCGAATTTTGATTGTCCGATATCTCGAAAACTAGAATACATGAATCGGGTATTCCAAAGGCAATTATTTAGCCTTTGGTAAGGATAATATTTTCCAAAAAAGTCCTGGTCCAAATTCCGTTTGAGATCGGAGATATATAGCTTTTAAGATATCGGGTATATATATATCGAATTTTGATTGTCCGATATCTCGAAAACTAGAATACATGAATCGGGTATTCCAAAGGCAATTATTTAGCCTTTGGTAAGGATAATATTTTCCAAAAAAGTCCTGGTCCAAATTCCGTTTGAGATCGGAGATATATAGCTTTTAAGATATCGGGTACATATATATATCTAATTTTGATTGTCCGATATCTCGAAAACTAGAATACAGGAATCGGATATTCCAAAGGCAATTATTTAGCCCTTGGTAAGTAAAATATTTTCCAAAAAAGAGTTGGTCCAAATTCCGGTTTTTCAGATATCGGGTATATATATCGAATTTTGATTGTCCGATATCTCGAAAACTAGAATACATGAATCGGGTATTCCAAAGGCAATTATTTAGCCCTTGGTAAGTAGAATATTTTCCAAGAAAGAGTTGGTCCAAATTCCGTTTGAGATCGGTTTTTCAGATATCGGGTGTATATATATCGAATTTTGATTGTCCGACATCGCGAAAACTAGAATACATGAATCGGGTATTCCAAAGGCAATTATTTAGCCCTTGGTAAGTAGAATATTTTCCAAAAAAGAGTTGGTCCAAATTCCGTTTGAGATCGGATATATATAGCTTTTAAGATATCGGGTATATATATATAGAATTTTGATTGTCCGATATCACGAAAACTAGAATACATGAATTGGGTATTCCAATTTATTTAAAAAATATTTTTTATATACGTTCCACAAGCTAAATTGGTTTGTGTCTTGGGTGTGGGACGTATTTAACTCACGAATTTATCTTCACACCCTTGCTGCGGTTAACCTATTCTCATCGCATTAGAACCCATCTACAACAACACGTATAGTGCGATCTCTGATGAAGCTCGATATAAATCGAGAGAAGTCACTACCAACACCAAAAGCGATAAGCTTTGATATGAGTGCGCCGTGCCAAACTCTATCAAAGGCCTTGGAGATATCTAGAGCAACGACCTTACTCTCGCCAAGCTGGTGAATAGATCGATTCCACTTTTCGGATAGCAGTGTCATCAGGTCTCCCGTAGATCGATTCCTACGGAAGCCATACTGTCGTTCATTATGTAAGTCATTAGTTTCTAAATACCTCACAAGATGGTGGTTAACCATACTCTCCATAACCTTCGCAAGCGCTGAGCAAATCGCGATCTATCGATAGTTAGCAGGGTTATTAGGATGGGCTGGATGTTCGCAATCTTCCAACACGCTGGGAAAACTCCTGCACGGTATGCAAGGTTGAAAAGATTACGAAGGGGACGGGCAAGCGTCGAAGAGCACTTACATAGGGCAAGTGCTGAAATGCCATCCGGGCCTGGAGATTTATTTACGTCGAGATTTGCGAGAACCCTTTTAACTCCACGTGTTCGAAAATATATCTGAGGCATGGAACTTAATACATTTTCGATCACGGGGAGTGGTTTCCGGCAAGGATGAGTTCCTTGCAAATACTTCAGCCAATAGGTTAGCTTTGTCAACCGGGTTAGTGAATATCTGGTCATCTTTGACTAGAGTTGGGATAGATGAGGAGTGATATAGCCCCCATACAAATGTACCTCCGATTTACAATATTACTGCTCTAAAATGCACATTTTACATAGGATCTTGATCAAATTTTCCACACAATGTTACATTTATTCTAGAAACACGTATTTTGAAAGCTAGCAATATTTTGGAATAGCCTCCACACAAATGGGCCCCCAGTTTACACTATTATCGCTCTAGAACCCACATCCTACATTGGATCTTGATAAAATTTTGCAGATCATGTTATATTTCAATAAAGAATATCTACTTTGAATGTGTTCTATAAAGGCCCACTTTTGAATGCAGCGCCCTTACAAGTGAGCCCCCATTTGAATTATTACCTCTCTAGGACCCGCATTTTACATCTGAAGTTTTTCAAATTTTGCGGATTATATTATATTTCAACTAGGAACACATACTATGAAAGTCAAATATATGGATCCGTATATTGGTATAACCCCCATACAAATTGGGCCCCAATTTCGAAACTATTACAGCTCTAGAACCCACATCGTGCATTGGATCTCGATACAATTTTGCAGATTATGTTATATTTCAACTAAAAATACCTACTTTGAGAGTGATGTGCATGGGCCCACTTTTTAATGTAGCTCCCTTACAAATGGGCCCCCATTTTTATTATTATCCCTCTAGGACCCACATTTTACATCGGACGATAAAAGAGTTGCGTTACCGACTGACTTATCATTGACCAGCCCTCAGACCAAACGGTTGAAGCCAGGGTCATGACATTTTCAGGGTAGTTCCGAAATATGACGTAGACGTCGACTAAGAAAGGGTTTTACGAAATTGGTACTTTTAGGGGGTAAAATGGGACAAAAAGGGATAAACATCGAACCTTCGTCCTGACTAAACGGCAGTAGCTAGAAACATGAAATTCGGTGTGTTCCTTGCAATGACCATGCAGACGAGCTACAAACAGGGATTTTTCGAAATTTGTACTTTTAAGGAAGGAAAGAGACAAAAAGGGATAAAAATGGTACAAATTTAAGAATTGCAGTTAGAATCGTGAAAATCGGTATTTACATTCCTCTGACAACGTAGACTTGCAATATATATTGATTTTTCGAAATTTGTACTTATAAGGGGTGAGCGGGACAAAAAGGGATAAAAATCGAACCAACTAAAGTATTGTAGCTAGAAACGTGAAATTTGGTATGTAAATTCCTCTGACCATATAGAAACGAAGTAAAATTGGTACTTTTAAGGGTTGCGAGGGATAAAAATGGTACCAACTAACGTATTGTAGCTATAGTCGTGATATTTGGTATGTAAATTCCTCTCGCCACATAGAAGCGCAATATAAATGCATTTTGTACTTTTAAGGGTTGCGCGGGACAAAAAGGGTACAAACAAAAGTATTGCAGCTAGAATCTTGAAATTTGATGTGTAAATTATTCTGACCATGTAGAAGCGCAGTAAAATTGGATTTTTCGAAATTTATAGTTATAAGAGGTTAGCGGGACAAAAAGTCGTTAAATTTGGTGCGTAAGTTCCTCTGTCATAAACATAAATTGATTTTTCACAATTTGTACTTTTAAGGGGAGAGCAGGACAAAAAGGAATAAAAATGGTACCAACTTTAGGAATACAGCTAGATTCATGAAATTTAGTATGTTAATTCCTCTGACCATGTAGAAGCCCCATCAAAATCGATTTTTTTTTTCGAATAAAAGGCTCTGCGGTTGTAATTTTTTTTTTAAACTGGGTAGAAAATTATATATATATTGAGTTCAGCTAAAACAGTGCACGTCGACAAGCACATTCCTTTGACAGTATATGAGTGCTGTTTCCAATTTACTATCAAATACTGGCTTTTTTGCTTGCGAAGCCCCGGGTATTGCTAGTCACGTTATATTTCAGTTAGGCACACTTACAGCAAAGGTGGAGCATTACGCCAATGAAATTGACACCGCTCATTATCAGTTTTTGATTTGTTTACATAATACTTCGGATTCAACTTATTACAGCCAATCAATTTTGCCATATTCGTTAAATTTGACTAAAGATGTATAATTTATCGTCTCATAAATCAACTGGGTTTTATAATCAAAACCATGTATATGCGCAGGGAGTGGTGTAGGGTATCATATAGTCGGCCCCGCCCGACTTTAGCCTTTCCTTACTTACAACTCACAACTTAAGTTTCATTTCAATCAGTGATATAAATACATTTTTTTTCGCATTTTTTTATCAGTTTTGAAAAACACATTTTACCCTTTCAACCATTTCGGGCCAGTCTAATACACATACACACAGTAGAATTGGAGATATTCGCTGCTTGTCTTTGAAATCCTTTGTTTATGTTGTGTCCTTGCAGTCATAGTGGGAGTTGTAGTTATTTCTATGACAATACTATCATTTAAGCCCTCCACCGACACATACCAAGCACAAGTCATGCATGAAAGACGACGCTGAGACTGTTGTTGGCTGGTATTGCTGGTACTCGTGGTCCTTTTTGCTACTCCCCCTGCCATCCATAACTTCTGTTGCTGGTGGTAGGTGGCATCATGTTGCTCATATTTCACATAAATCACTTTAGTAAATATTTGTCATTGATTTCGTTGTGTAGCATTCACAACTGGTCTCGCAACAACCAACAGCCAACAAGCCATCCAGGCGAACCGGTGAAGCATTGCTTCCATAGCAACAATGGCAGCGGAAATGACACAGCACAGCAGTCTTAAGAGAGAGCCAAGGCGACTGAACGTATGAATGAATGGATGAACGGGCAAATGGACGGAAATCAAAAGAACGGAAATGTGCTGCAATTTGATTCTATTTGCTTTTTGTATTATTTATTTCTTTTATTTTCGTTTTGATTTTGCTTTTCATTTTGCCAAAGAAACTTTGCAATATATTTAGCGACAGTTATGCGAGGAAATCTTTGACAATTTCGTTTTATTCGAAAATTTTCGACAAGAGAGAAATTACAATGGCATTTCATGAAGTAAGTGAAAGTTGAAAATTGTCGCAGTTTTGGAGATGTTCAAAGGCAATGGAAGTGCCAGAACTTCAGTGTTAAAAGGCAATGGAAGCTACCAAAAACTTCCATGCTGAATCAAAGAGACGAAAAAGTATAATAATCTTCAAATTTTCTGTAAGGAAAACAATTTGGGAACATTACTTCGCATAGAAAAATCAAGATTTCTATCGAAAACTTTTAATAGTCATAACTTCCTTGGCGAAAATGATAAAACTCTGAGATAAATTTGGGCAAAAAGTGAAGACATCCGAAAAAGCTTGAAATAACTGTAACATCTGTTTTATGACTCCTATACGAAAAAAATAAATTTTGGAGCCCTATTTTGGAAAACAGAGAACTTATTTTCGAAAATTAAAATTGTCATAATTTCTATACTAGGAAACGAAAAAGTATTAAAGTATCAGTTGTTGGCAAAAGAGTCCAGGTTTTATTTCAAAACGAAAAATGACAATTTGTTCTCTATTAAGCGTCCTAAGTGATACAGGGTGTACATTAGGCAAGGTCGCCGTCCATGCAAATGGAAAAACAAGTTCCAGTCACCCCACGAAAATAAAGTTTGAATAGTTTAATGATGATTTCGAAAGTAAAGGGTGATTTTTTAGCTATTATCTTTTTGCCAACACTGGTTTAAACAGCTGACGCACGTTTCGTGTTTTGTTTCACTGTCAAACATCTTCAGTTTGGTCTATAATTTAACCATGAATCGTCTTACAAACGAGCAAATTATTGAATTTTATTATCAAAATGCGTTCTCTGTTAAGAACGTTCATCGCGCGCTTTCATTATATCGCAGCTGTATCGGCCAGTGTTAATGATGACCATCAATTATCGATTCGTCGCCGTTCGCAGCAATTGGGCCTCTGTTGCTCAAAAACGTGGAAATGCCAAAATTGGACTAAGCGGATGGACCATCTGAGGCGCAGTCAAGGTCAACATTTGCATGAAATTGTGATAAATTGAGGTTTCCCGGGGAACAAAAACACACACACAACTATTCAGTGTTTACGGAATGAAAGTTTTATTGGAATGCACAAAAACGATTTGAAATATTTTACAAACTATGAAAATAAACAAATGCTTATACGATGCAAACATGAATATTTGTAACAAGTAGAAAACACATAAAGTATTATTTTGCTATTTACAACACTTCCCCTCAAACAATACTTTATATATTTAATTATTAATAATAACTACTCCTAATTTCCCAATGCACTTGTTGTGATTTGGGCTTGACAAAGTCTTCGTCAAAACATCTGCTGGCATCTCAGTAGTTTGGAGATATTCAACGTTTACAACATTTTCCATGACATTCTGTCTCACGAGGTGATGTCGGATGTCCATATGCTTCGTTCTGTTATGCAAAACTGGATTCTTACTTAATAAGCCCGCACCTTGATTGTCGTTATAAATAGTTATAGTGTCCTGATGACCCGTCAATTCAATTAAAAATCTTCGAAGATATATCGCTTCTTTGGTAGAGTCGGAGAGTGCCATATATTCTGCTTCAGTGCTTGACATTGCGACAGTTCTTTGCTTACGGGAGTCCCAACTTACAGCTGCATCCGCCAATTTGAATGCATAGCCCGTATACGATCTTCGGTCATCAATACTTGATCCCCAATCTGCATCGGCATATCCGATAAGGGGTTCGGTAGTCTTCTTAAAATGTAAGCCATAATCTTCGGTGCCTTTCAAATAACGTAATACCCGTTTCCCAGCTATCCAATGTTGTTTACCATAATTCGTGTTATATTGGCTGAGTACACTAACGGCATGAGCAATATCGGGCCTTGTAGATGTTGCGAGATACATTAATGATCCAACAAGGTTCTGGTATGGTAAATTTTGTACTTCTGCCTTTTCTTCTTCGGTTACTGGACACATTTCATTTGATAATTTTAGGCTAATGTTCAAAGGGGTACTTACTGGTTTACAGTCCATCATATTGAATCTGTTTAAAACAGTCTGAATGTACTTCTTTTGCGACATAGATATTTCCTTCGTATAAGGATCCTGCTTGAATTCTATACACCTGCTTCAATCCATACAACGCTTTTTGCAGTAAGCAGAAATTGTCACCTTTATACTCACGTATTTCATTTTCGTCAAGAATGTGGGATAGTCCATCTGGTATATTCATACAAATTGTTTCTTCGATTTCTCCATTTAGATACGCCGTCACAAAATCGAGTTGATAAACGTCTAGTTTCAGCTGTGCAGCTATAGCCATTACCAATCGAATTGATCCAATTCTAGCAACGGGAGCAAATGTTTCATTAAAATCCACGCCTGGTATTTGGGTGAAACCTTTTGCTTTATAGCGATCGACGTTTCCATCAGACTTGTACTTCTTTCGCAATATCCACTTGGAATCCACTAATTTCTGTCCTTTCGGGCGATCAACCACTACCCACGTATTATTCTTCCGAAGTGCGTCAAATTCGGATTTCATGGCCTTTCTCCATTCCTCTGCTTCTGGACTTTTAATTGCATCTTCAGTAGTCACTGGATCATTTTTGGTCAATTAAACTTGCAACATTCACTTCCTGCTTTCGATGGTCGGTTTCCTCCACACTAATTGTGTTAAAAAGCTTTCTCGGTCTACCTCTTTTTCCCGTCATTAACTTCTTTGGTCGCCCTGGCCCTCGTTTCGTAGTTAATGGTGTATGAAATTCTTCCTTGCCATCACAACTTTCATCGCCATCTTCGGATATGGCTTCTTCAATTTCAATACGACTTTCTTCAACATCTTCTGATTCAACTTCTTCAGATTCTTCCACCTGTACTTCGTTCTTCGTTTCAGATTTACTTTCTCGTTCATCACTTGGCTGGAAAACGGCTTCTCCGTTTTGCGGTAGCTCATCGTCAATGAAATCAGTATAGTCTTTTTCTTGTTGATACAAATTTGTAAATCTTACATCTCGTGAGCATACAATTTTCTTTGCAGATGGATCCCATAATCTGTAGGACTTCGACTTAATGGAATAACCAACAAAAATACATTTCTTCGATTTCGATTCAAATTTACCATGACGCTTCGACTTCTCTAGCATATATACTGTTGTACCAAATATTTGAAAATAACTCACCACAGGCCTTCGATTTGTCCATATCTTGAAAGGGATTTCACCATTTAAACTTCGTGATGGGCACCTATTTCGAATGTGGTTGGCTGTTAGAATAGCTTCCGCCCAGAAACTTGGAGCTAGACCAGATTGAATCATCATGCACCGCGCCATCTCAACTAATGTTCGATTCTTCCTTTCCGCGACGCCATTTTGCTGTGGTGTATATTCGACAGTGAATTCTTGATACCTTCTTTCTTCAAGTAATTTTTGAATTCGTTGTTGGTATATTCCGTGCCGTTATCTGATCGAATGACTTTGATTTTTCGACCAGTCTGCTTTTCAACCATATTTTGGTATTCCTTAAACTTTTGTGAAACCTCACTTTTCTTCTTTAAGAAATAAACTTCGCACCATTTTGAATTATCATCAATAAACGTCAGAAAATATCTGCTTCCGCCTAGTGAATTAACCCTCATAGGACCGCATACGTCGGAGTGTACTAATTCGAGCAGTTCTGTCGATTTTGAATTTGATCTGTGGAATGGTCTTTGTACTTGCTTCCCCTTAACGCATGTCTCGCACATCTGCAATTTTATGTTAGTGTTAAATTTTACACCATTTACCTTCTTTTTTCGAATGATGTCTTTCAAATCGTTTTCATTAAGGTGACCAAAACGCTCATGCCATTCCTGCAGACAAGTCCACTCCGCAGTTCTACAATTTTCTTCGGCGGCTTCTTCAACGTAGTATAAATCCTTACTCCTTTTGGCCAACATTAATTCTTGAGACGTTTTCGGATCGACTACAACAGCTTTTTCTTTGGAAAATTTCACTTCGAATCCTCGGTCTGTCAATTTTGCTACAGATAACAAATTCGACCTCAAATCGGGAACATACAGTGTACTTTCCAATCTTGCTGTACAACCATCTTTAGTATTAAGCCTTACAATACCATTACCTTCGATCTTTGTTGATCCGTTGTTTGCCAAATGCAGAATATTCGAACTTGGTGGTTGAATGCTGCAAAATTTTTCCTTATCTGAGCACATATGAGAGGATGCACCCGAATCAAGACACCATCGTTCACGTTCGGCAATAACTTGCATAGCAATTTCAGCATTTCTTGACGATTCTTGTTTCTTACCTTGGCCGTTAGCTTTCTTGTTGCTGTTCTTCATCTGGCAGTCTCTTGCCATATGCCCAACTTTTCCGCACGAGTAACACGAAAACTTAAATTTCTCACCTTTAGGTTTCTGCTTTTCGTTCCTCTTGAAATTAGTCTTCTTCGCAAACATTGCATCCGTCGGTTCTTCATTTTCATTCCTTTTTCTGGCCTCATATTCTTCCAATAATTTTACCTTCAATGTTTCGGGATCTGGCAGCTTTTCTTGCGTTTCTATGGCAATTCGGAAAGATTCATATTCATCCGGAACGCTATACAATAACAAGATTGTGAGTAAATCGTCGATTATTTCAAGCTCCATTTCATTTATTTTGTCCACAATGTCGAAAAATTTCCTTATGTGGTCTCTTACGTCCTCTCCATTCTTCATTTTCAATAAAATAAGAGATTTCAGAAGCATTGCTTTACGAGCAGGGCCCTTGGACTGATAAATACTATGTAATTTATCCCATACATCTTTCGACGTCTTGCAGATTTTAATCTGCTTCAACTCCGCCGGAGCAATCGACAAAATCAAATCCGATTTGGCCTTACTGTCTTCAGATTCCCATTCTGCTATCTTATCTGCAGATCCACTCGGCTTCGGAAAACTTCCACTCACGTATTTCCACGCATTATTCTTTATCAACAATGCCTCCACTTGGATTTTCCACGTATCGAAATTCTCCTTTCCAAGAGGTTCAATTTTCACGTTTGTGTAACTCATAATTGCACACAGCTTCTTTCACCGTCTTTCTAATATGCGCAGTGGTAGTGGGCTGGGCACATAACCTGTGATAAATTGAGGTTTCCCGGGGAACAAAAACACACACACAACTATTCAGTGTTTACGGAATGAAAGTTTTATTGGAATGCACAAAAACTATTTGAAATATTTTACAAACTATGAAAATAAACAAATGCTTATACGATCCAAACATAAATATTTGTAACAAGTAGAAAACACATAAAGTATTATTTTGCTATTTACAACAGAAATAATCTTCAAACATTAAATTATATGGACCGTACTATCGATTCAAATAAAGATTTCATGCATTTTTCTAAATTTTATGTGTTTTTATTTTGAGAAAAACTTTCCTATAGCTTTAAAAAAATCACCCTTTAGAACGTTTAAATTTTCCATAAAAATAGTACCAATCAAATGACCGCAGCTAGAGTCATGCAATTCGAAGTATACATTCCTCTGACTGCGTAGACACGGAAAATAGACGAATTTTTCGAAATTCGTACTTTTTGGGGTAAAATGGAAAAAAGGGGATACAAATAGTACCAACCAAATGACCGCAGCTAGAGTCATGTAATTCGGAGTATACATTCCTCTGACTGCGTAGACACGGAAAATAAACGGATTTTCGAAATTCGTATTTTCAAGGGATACAATGGTACAGAGGGATAAAAATAGTACCAACTAAACGACTACAGCTAGAATGACGAAAGTCTAATTGCGTAGAAACGTCAAGGGGGTAAAAATGGTACCAACCAAATGGGCGCAGCTAGAATCTTGGAATTCGGTGTATACATTCTTCTGACTGCATAGACACGCAAAATAAAAAGTTTTTTCCAAATTCGTACTTTTTCTTTTACGGCAAAAATTGGTTGAATTTAGGTTATTTTGCACTATGTACGTCTGATAATGGATTTTCAAAATTTGTACTTTTGGAATTTAAATAGAATGGAAGTACAACCAACTGTAGCACCCACTATCTACCAATATTTATGGTATTTAAGCTTTTTGAAAATATAAATATAAGAATATTTAATTTTTGATTTGAAATAAATAATGGTTTGAAATAATAAAAGTATTATATTTATTTATAAAATTATTTTTTCAATATTTGTATTTGTTTTGGTTTGGCTATATTAAAAAATTTATTTTTTCCTGTAATATTACTGCACTGCTACGAAAACCGACAACCTCTGTGGAATGCAATCCATGGTGGAGGGTAGATAAAGTTCGGCCCGGCCGAACTCAACGCCGTTTTTACTTGTTTTTTCTAAAATAATAGACCCTTGAATGTACTTTAAATATAAATTTTTATTCTTGTCCTAGAGTAACTTAGTGGTCGAATTATTGGACGTTTATAGTATTTTTTATGGATTTTCCAGTGACTACTGAAACATTTTTCGTATTTGGTGTTAGTATTTTATAAAAATTAATAGCTGCAGTCAATACCTTTCGAATGATGCCTAACGGATGAACAAAGGAATGAAATTGAGTTTGAATATTTTCGCTCTGAAAACCATCGCCTTCATTAAATTATTTCATAAAAATGGAGTCAGTGACTTCATTTTTCGTCCGTTATTCATTTAGGCATCATTCGAAAGGTATTAATTCCTACTATTTGTTTTTCATTACAGCTCTTTCCAAGAAATATGAGCTGTCACCTTGAAAAGCCACCAAAATCAATCGCCCAATAATTCTACCAATGAGTCATTCTAGGACAAGAATAAAAATTTGTATTTAAAGTGCTTCCAAGGGTCTATTAATTCAGAAACAAAGTTGGACAAAAAAGCATCATAAAAAAATTACACGGAAAAACATGATTTTTAGACGTGTTTTCAGGAGCGATTAGCTCACAGATGGCTTGACCCAGTGACGAAATATTTTGCAGATCACCTTTAAACAATCCAAACTTCATTCGGGAGGGGGGGGGGGGGGGGTTGTTTCCCTCACGAAAAGGTATCAAACACATATTACAGATTTTGTGTTAAAATATAGGAATATATTTTAAAAAAAATATAAATGGTCATATCATCTTCACTGGTATCACAAATTTTTTATCTAAACACCAAGACGCATTTTAAAAATATAAAAAGGGATGAACTCATGTAATGCCATTTTTCCAGTTAATCTATGTAACCCAGTCGAAAAAGTATACAAATATCGGGTGATTCATTGTAAGGTTTCATTTTCAACTTGGCTTGTCGTATTCGACAACCTAAGGATCTCGGACCACCTCAGACGTAGTAGTCGCTAACATTTACATGATATTATTTTCAGTAAAAACAGTAAAAGTAATGAATTGTTCTTTCAGCCAATAATAAACAATTTAAGTTCATTATAAAATTTATGTGTTTTACATTATAAATTAAACCTCACGATGAATCACCCGATATATTATCAATTTTTGATGTGACTATTTAATTTGGAAATCTAAAATGCCAATAAACACTAAATTGTAACGCCAAAGCAACAGCACCTTCTTAAATGTCGCACAGTGGTTCAGAATCAAAATCCATCGACCAAAATGCAATAACTTTTGTTCTAGTAAACATTTTTGAATTCTGTAAAAAAAACTAAATTAGACAAGGACCCAAGGATTATTTTGAGATATTAACATTAAAAATCGTGAAAATCGGATATATTTTAGAAATCGGCCCAAAGTTGAGTACTTTTCGTATTTTTCGATTTTAAAGAAAATTAAAATTTTTATTTTTTTTTTTGTTTTTATGTTTTTTAACATATTTTTACGTATTTGTTCATAATTCGAAGATAAAATTTTATTTTTTTTGTATTACAGATTTTCACGTTTTTCAGATTTTGAAAATTGGAAAAACGTAATTTCTTTTTTTTGACTTTGTCGAACTGTTTCTCACACATTTTAAGAGATTTTGCACTCAGGTTTTTTTAATAGAAATTGTGGTTTCTTAGCTTTATTATGGCGCCGAAACTATGTTGTGTTGGTCCAAAGTCAGACATTTCTTCAAAAAGGATATTTTTTACAATATTCATTACAACCAAACTGTATTTGGTACAAACATAGTTTTGGCGTCATAATAAAGATAAGAAACCACAATTTCTATTAAAAAAACCTGAGTGCAAAATCTCTTAAAATGTGAAATTACGTTTTTTCAATTTTCAAAATCTGAAAAACGTGAAAATCGGTAATTCAAAAAAAAAATAAATTTTTGTCTTCGAATTATGAACAAATACATAAAAATATATTAGAAAAACATAAAAACAAAAACATAAAAATTTTAATGTTTTTAGTTTTTTTCGTTTGTATTTTTTTGGTCTGGCTCAAGACCATTTTGCATCTATATTTAATGGAATGCAAATTTATTTACAAATGGCATGATGACATTTATTACTTGGCTGCAGACTACCACGATCATGATTTCGACCATGTCAAAAGTCTTTTCAAGTGGCTTCGCAGTGATTTTTCAAATTCAAACCCGACCTCTATAAGGAGATGAGGAGATGAAGCACAACTCACATGTCGAATTTGCGTTTAAAATCGCACCAAGTAATAAAGTACACATGCCATCTTACAAGCATCTCATTGAGTTGCATATGTAAGTATGTGTTTTTAAAATAACTTTTAAGCCTTTCAAAATAAAGGACATCACTGCTATAACAAGCCCATGTTAAATTCATTGCTGAAGATCCTAATTTTCTGAATCACAAGATGTTACTTCTTTCGGTGC
>OX377621.1:26204831-26369938 GCA_947397865.1 Polietes domitor | reverse complement strand
GAGTTTTTCTTAGTATTTAGTTAAAAAACTTTAATCAAATAAATCAATATATAAAAAAATGAAAATTGTGGAATTTGTAAAATTTTAATGGATGTTTTTCCTATATCTGTTCTGTGCTAATTTAGAATTTTTAAAATTTGTAGTTTTTAAATCTGAACCTACACAAATTAGTTTTGTAACATCAACTGATGTCCATAAATCCAACATTAATGCTATGGAAATCGTATAAAATTCCAATTAACGATATCAAATTATTTTCATTATACAGCCAAGAATGATGCTATTTATGCAACTAATTGCTACAATTACATGGGACACCAAAATACAATATTGGACGAACGAACAGGTGAACTCAAAACGAGTAGTGCTCCAACAAAGGCGTTTGTTGCTGAATCGCTGGAATGTTAGTGAGATGAAACGCGCCGAACCTAGAAAGGACTTCTTGCAATTAAATAGAAAATTCTTTGGTCAAAGAAATATTTCTATTAAGTCATTATTTTGTTTCGTCCACCACTTCGGGAAAAAATGTTTTATGGACATACATTTTTTCACCTAACCCACACTCTGGGATGTCCTCTATAAATTTTGAAAATAAGAAATCCGAATATCCAAAGAACAAACATCATGAAAGTAACGATGGAACCGTGACACACATCCTACATTTCGACGCACAGTTGTTAAGAATAAAATCCAGCGTCCAAAATTAAATAACTTTTGTTCTAATAAATATTTTTGAAAAAAAAAATTTAGAAAATTGAAATTAAACAAGGCTCCAATGATTGTTTTCAGATATTATGAGTAATTCTCGTTTTGGAGATAAAAAACTGACTTTTTTCTTCTTCTTCATCATCTTCAAAATTTTTCCAAAAAGGGTATTTTTTAAGTATTGATTACAAGCAATTTTATTTGGTTTCTTAACCATAATAAAGCTAAACAACCAAGAATTCTAATAAAAAAATTGAGTGCAAAATACTTTAAAATGAGTGAGAAACAGTTCAAGAAAGTCGGACAAATTACTTTTTTCAATTTCCAAAGTCTGAAAAAGGTGAAAATCTCCAATACGAAAAAATAAAGAAATTGTAATTTTTGCACTAAATGTATCCTAACTTCCAGGGGTGCAATTTCGTGCAGGCAAAATTTACCCTACAAAAACGGGGAACCCTTCAACCTTCCCAAATATATAAATATATATTTAGTTAAAGGCTTTTGAAGGAGAAAGGTTGTGTTAGTCGAAATTAGGAAATTTGTTCAAAAAATATATTTTTTACAACATTTAATACAACCAAACTATATTTGGCACAAACATAGTTTTGGCTTCATAATAAAGCTAAGAAACCACAATTTCTAATAAAAATAATTGTTTGCATAATCCCTCAAAAAAAATAACAGGCCGACAAAGTCAAAAAAGAAATTAGGTTTTTTCAATTTTCAAAATCTGTAATACAAAAAATTAAAAATTTTTCTTCGCATTATGAAAAATATGTTAAAAAACATAAAAACAATAAAAATAACAATTCTAACTTTCCTAAAAATCGAAAAATACGAAAAGTAGTCAACTTTAGGTCGATTTCTGAAATATATGCGCTTGCATTTTGGCCGATGGATTTTAATTCTGAACCACACATTTATTAACTGAGATAGAATAACTGATATAGGATATTGCCAATTAAAAACGTGTGAATAATCGGAATAGTATTACAAATATAAATACGTATTAGCCTTTTAAATATTACAGATTTTCTTTATTTCTTGAATTTTGTAATGTTCTTCTATGGCATGACTTTATTAATTTTGATAATTAAAAGATACGCATTCATGTATAGTTTCAGACATATATCATCTGGTTCAAGTGTAATATGTACTATCGGACAGTACTACCAACGAATTACTCGCTTCTAAGCCTGATTTAGTAAATAAATTAACTAAATACGGCTATCCTTTAAAATAATAAATAAAAACTTTGCCAAAGTTGGAAAATGGGGGAAAAATTAAAAAAATGCATTTGATGGATAAATATGTATATACACACTGATTTCTCTATATTATTTTTATTTTTTCTTTATAAATCAGATTAGAAACATAAAATCGTTAATCAATGATTATCAACTAAGTTACAGGCTTATAAGTACGCAAAACGGGATTTTTACACCAAAATTTTGTTTTTCTACCCTCCACCTCCAGGATGGGGGTATACTAACTTTGTCATTCCGTTTGTAACACCTTGAAATATCGAACTGAGAAACTATAAAGTATATACAGGGTGGCTGATGAAAGACACTACATTAAGAAACTAAAATTACTTTTTGTTTAATTCATGTAAATTACTTTTTCTTTGTTCATTTGACAACCGATACATTTTTATTAAACCTTTTTAACGGGTTTAAAATTAAAGGACATGACGATAGCCGGTGACACATGTGCAAAATTCATCATTCATTACATCCATTGTCTCAATTGTTGTTCGAATTGTCCCAATTGTTGTTCGAATGCATTGCTTTAAATCATCCATTTTTTGATTTGGTTTGTAAACTTCCAGATGAAATAACCCCACAAGAAAAAGATAGGTGCAGTGAGGTCACGAGACTTTGGGGGCCAACGAAATGTCGAGTGTCTAGAAATCACCTTCTTGGGGAACTTTCGCAGCAATTCTCTCTCATAGCAGGACCTGGCTATGTGACAAAGTCGCATCATCCTGTTGAAACCACAGAGTGTTGAAAGGGATTCACTTTCGATGCAGTTCTGCAAAGAATAAGTCCTTTAACAACAGCATTAAGTAGCATGGTAGCAGTATTCATCAGCCAGAATATCGTTAGAAGAGTGACATTCATTTAGGGTTTCCCGTACCTTTTTCATTTCCCGGGAAGAATTAATTTCTTGTTGGTATGACTTTATTTTAAATAGTGAAAATAACAAAGGTTTTTGTAAAATATTTTGTTTTTATATGAACGAATCGTCAGTACTACAGACGAAACAAAATTGGACTTTGAAGTCGCAGACACTAGGTTAAAAACGTTTAAAGAAACAAAGAAAAACAAAAAAATCGTGTGTGTGAAAATGTAATGTACTTAATGCATCTAGTTTAGAAGATTCGTTTATATAGAGTCGACAATTTTTTACACATATTTCCGCATATTTCTGAAGGCGCAATAGAAATATTACAAAAAATATCATTTAATACAACAATACCGAAATAATAATGTTGAAAAATCCAATCGTTAGTATTTTACAAATTAGCAAAATTTAAATACACCTTAGGCCATTTAAAATTTTATATTCGAATCGGCTATATATGATAATTTTTTAAAATTTCTGGTTTTATTGGAAAGGTTGGACTTTGTCATTTAATTATGGAACATAGTTTTACCAAAAATACGTATACAACTTTTAGAAGAATACATACAGAAAATTTCAAAACAATCGCAGCAATCGAGGTGAAAAATCGTACCGTGGATTGAGTCATATGCATTGTAATCCATCTTCCTACGCCCACGCACTGTGGCGTTTTGATTTCATTGGCCAAAAGTCTAATTTCTAGCGGCGCGCCGCTTTTAAAACAAAATACACTTGAGAACGTCTGATTGATTTCTCAATATATGCACCGCACAGTATCTCAGAATCAAATTATAGGGCTAAAATGTTATAAATATAATGTTTGTTCTAGTCACCATTTTTGAGTCCTGTAAATTAAAATTGGGCAAGGAATATAGAAGCAAAATGGTCTTGAGCCAGGACAATATCCCAGTTCAAAGAAAAATCTTTTTTGACTTTATCGAACTATTTCTCACACATTTTAATAGATGTTGGACTTTATGATATGCGTTTGCGACAAATAATGGTTTTTTGTAATAAATCATTAAAAAAGGCTCAATTACATACAATAAAACCCCAGTGAGGCCGTATGCTCTTTATAGGATAAATAGGAAAATATATATAGGGTGGGTCATGTAACATTTTAAATTAGAATCGGCTGATTTTTTTTTAGTTGTTGAACTTAGTCATTTAATAATAGAACACAATATCATTCATATGACTACACTGAAAGCATTTTCCGTCATAATATTTATGAAGCGATTTCATAAAAAAATGAAATGTTTCATACAATTTATGAACAAACAATTCACATTTCATAAATCAAAATTGTTAAATTAGTGGAACATAGTTTCATAAGATCAAAGAAAGATTCCATAGTATTAAAGAAACAATTCTTAAAGATTATGAAATATGTCATAACCAATAAAATATTTTTGTTATGAAATGTTTTCATAAATATAATGAAGGATTTCGTACTTTTTATGAAAACTTCCCCTTTTTAAGTGTGTCGACTTTTTTCGATTGAATGTTAGCAATTCTCATTTGTCCTCTGTTAACTCTGATATAGGTATGTACCCTGATTTAGGTGAAACACATATTCATTGCAAAGACTCTTGCAACGATGGTGTGTGTTGATTAGTTATTCAACAAGTCAGCCCTTTTGCTTTTCTGTTTATATTAGAAACTTCAGTATAAATTATTAATATTTATGAAAGTTTTTCATAAAATTAATGAAGTTTTTTATAAAATCTATGAAAATGTTCATAAATCATATTATGAAAAATAAAGAACTTGTATGAATTGATGTGTGCTTTACGAAACATGTTTCATACATTTTATGAAGTGTTTCTTTGGTGACTTTTTAATGAAAATTTTCACTGAGGTTAAGACAAAATCATAAATAGTATGAAGATAATTCTTTCAGTGTACCACGACTGACCAGATCAGCCCAATTTTTCAGTAAATGACCCAATTATGCCGCCAGCCCAAAATCCACACTAAACAGTGACTCGTTGTGGATACATTGGCTTCTAAATAGTGACGTATGGGTTCTCTGATCCCCAATCAATTCAATTTGTCAGTACATTTTCGATCCAGTACATTTCCATTGGAATGGGTGTGACATTTTTGCTTAAACATGTTTAAATATCTTTGATATTTATTGACAGAGATTTTTACGACATTTTCAATTAAAAACGTATGAATAGGAATAGTATTGGAACTATAAACCTGTCTTAGCCTTTTAAATATTAGAGATGTACACGCTCTAGTTTGTGGTACTTTACTTTATTTCACGAATTCTGTAACGTTCTTATGTGGCACGACTTTATTCATTTTGCTAATTAAAAGAGAAGTTAGTAAGTAGTACACTTTCACCTAACGTATATATTATCGACATCACTTTACCAATGTAATATATGGAACATTTAATTTGTAAGCGTGAACTTTCAAATTGAAGTGAAAAAGTGCATTTAGAAAAACCCTTTCATCAAATAGAGAATAAAAAAATATTTTATATTTGTGAAGGAATATTTTCAGAAACCCAGATAGAGACAGTTAAAATAAATGCAATTGTAACCGCGATTTTAGATTTTTGCCACACTTGCTGCTTATTACGCGACATTGGTTACAATACAAGCGACATTGGTTCTTGTCACACACGAAAAAAATCACCCAAAAATCTTCCACAAAAATGATCCCCATTAAATTCCGCAATATAGTTCAAAAAAATAAGAATTCCCTCAGACATTTACTTCCAATATTTTTTTGCTTATTATAATGCTGTCTTCGACCAAAAAAAAATGAAAACTTTGACCCACTCTAAAAAGAAACTCAGACCAGCTGAATTATAAGTTTATTCTACAAAAATGATCTGCTCAACATGCTCTTTCAGAGTTATAGGGTCGCTATTCTGTTTCAATCAGAAAGTCTTAATTTTTTGGACCGTGTTATTTTAATCTGTGCCAAATATAAGTTTTGGTCCAAATATGTACGATCAAAAAATTTTGATTTTTATCTTTTTCCATTCAATGTTTCCCATTCTGCAATGTGGGCAATATTCGTGGGGGAAACGTGCTATTATATTATTAAAAAAATTTAATTTCGCCAAAAGCACAGATTTTGAAAAAAAAAAATCTTTTTTGACTTTATCGAACTATTTCTCACACATTTTAAGAGATGTTGGACTTTATGATATGCGATTGCGACAAATAATGTTTGTTTGTAATAAATGTAAAAAAAGACTCAATTACATGCAATAAAACACCAGTGAGGCCGTATGCTCCTTATAGGATCATTGTCATTTAATAATGGAACACAATATCTTTCATATGACTGCACTGAAAGCATTTTCCGATTTCATAAAAAAAATTTTATATATATAGTGATTTTTTTCTTAATATGTATGTAAAATTCATAAATATATTGAAATGTTTCATACAATTTGTTCATAAACAATTCACATTTCATAAATTAAAATTGTTAAATTAGTGAAACATAGTTTCATAAATTTTGCCAAAAGCACAATTTTTTGTCATTCAATACCAAAAATCCATCAAAACAAATAAAAGTTTAAGATAAGGAAATATCTTAATTAATAAATATATTTCATTTATTATTTATACGATATTCTTACTGGCTAATCTTATTATACTTATGAAGCGGAGAAATATACTCTTTATATAAAATGTATACCATTTGGAAGTGACAGAACACGAGATTTCAGAATATGTATATTGCATACAATTAATCACTTAATAGCAATCTCAGAAATCTCATAAAAAATATTTTGTTTATGAAAAATCCAGTGGAATGAAGATAGCATACCGTATTTTGGAATTGTGTATAAAATATTTCCCCTAAAAGAATTTATAACGAATTTTTGCATTTTTCCAAAAAAGATATCCAAATTCACAAAATGGGGAAACCATTTAAAGGGTGATTTTTTAAAAGCTATCGGAAAGTTTTTCAAAAAAAAAAAAAAACACATGCAGAAAAATTCATGAAATCTTTATTTGAATCGATAGTACGATCCATATAATTTAATGTTTGAATATTATTTCATGCAAATGTTGACCTTGACTGCGTCTCAAATGGTCCATCCGCTTAGTCCAATTTTGGCATACTCTTTTCAACAGTTCGTCCGGTATCTCACGAATAAATGTTTCAATGTTGTCTTCCAATGCGTCAATTGAAGCGGGCTTGTCTGTATAGACATGAACTTTAACATATCTAAAGGCGTTAAATCGCACGATCTAGGCGGCCAATTGACCGGTCCCGAACGTGAAATAAAATGTTCACCGAACTCGCCTCTCAATAAGTCCATTGCTGTGCGTGCTGTGTGGCACCGTCTTCTTGAAACCACATGTCATGCAGGTCAAGCTCTGGCATTTTGGGCAAAAAAAGTTGGATATCATCTCACGGTAGCGCTCACCATTCACAGTTACGTTACGATTCGCATCATCTTTGAAGAAGTACGGTCCAATGATGCCACCACCATCCCATAAACCGCACCAAACTGTGACTTTTTCTGGATGCATTGGTAGCTCTTGCAATGCTTCGGGCTGATATTCACTCCAAAATCGACAATTCTGCCTATTTACATACCCCTTGAGCCAAAAATTAGCTTCGTCGCTGAAAACAATGAACGCGCGATGAACTTTCTTAACAGAGCACGCATTTTGATAATAAAATTCAATAATTTGCAAGCGTTGTTCGTCTGTAAGACGATTCATGGTTAAATTATAGACCAAACTGAAGATGTTTGACAGTGAAAACAAAACACGAAACGTGCGTCAGTTTTCTGTTATTTATTTTTTATTTATTATATTTTATTAATAGTTCATAGTGTTAGTAAGACGCTCCATAAGTTTCATGATGGTGTTCCTGGTAAATACTCTATATCAATTATAAACGTGATTGCAGTCCAAGTTAAAAATTACTTTAAGTAGGCTTCATTGCTGTCTATTGTCTAATCCCAAAATATTTCGTGAAGCTGGAATCATGAAAATTGCTGTATACATCCAAAAAAGGAATAGAAAATCGTACCAACCATTTAAAATTTTAAATTTGAACTATCGATTACTTTGACTATTATTTGCAGGTTTATGTTTGACATTTGCAAAATGGGACGCTATTCGCTCGAACAAAATTGGGAAACATTAAAAACTTACTTCCAAAGTAGTGAGTCTTTACGCAAACTGTAAGAAATTTACGTCAAAACTTTTCGAAAAGAAATCGGTCTTCAGTTCAGCCTTCGTGAAAGTCATTTTCATCTCGATGGCTATGTCAAAATGCCGTATATAGGTTCAGAGAACCCACGCGTGACTATTGAGAAGCCATTGCATCCACAACGAGTCACTGTTTGATGTGGATTTTGGGCTGCACTGAAAAATTGGGTTGATCGGATGAGCCAATCGTGGTAGTCATATGAATGATATTGTGTTTCGCTATTAAATGTAAAATTCAAACTTTCCAATAAAACAAGAAATTTTAAAAAAATTATCAGTACTTTTTTGTATTGCCGATTCTAATTTAAAGTTTTTAATGACCTATCCTATAGACATATATGTAATATGCATTTTTCGAAATTTGTACTTTTAAGGTAGAAACGGGATACAAATAGTACCAATAATTATTTAAAAAATTAATAATTGAATAGCTGAAGAATAACACAATTTTACAGTGATTTTCATAGAAATCGCTTAGGCGAGTATATATGCAATAAAGCTCCAAAGTTACCCTGTGAACACAGGAAGCATTGCTATTTATCGAATTTGAAGTGTAGAGCAGCTCTTTTGAATTAAGTATCGGTCATATCCGGGTTGACACTCTACAATGACACTGACACGCGTTTATAGTTGCAACGCGTTCACGAAAAACCATCACGAAATTATTGATAATTGTTGCGCTGATCTTTTTCCCCAATTCCATTTTCTTGGAATGCGGAAATCGACAATAATCGAAATTAAATCACTGCGAAATGTTCGAAGAATAACAAACAAATCTAGATATAGAAAATGTATGCCAAACACGTCTTTGGGGGGGGAGGTAAAACAAACAATTTCGTTTTATTAAAAAATCATTTAAGCAACCAATAATAAATACATCGAATACATTAACAAATGCCAATGGAGCAGCAGCAGGAACAACAACAACTACAACTATGAGTAACACAAAACAATTTTGACAAACAAAAAACAAAACAAAACTTTTTTTACACTTTGCAACACGAACTCAGACCTCCTGGGGCAGGTTGACAGCAGGCGCTTCCGCTATGGCATGCTCCACTCGATAGGCGTTGTAGGTGCTGGCGTAGGGTACATAGGCGCTTTGTGTCTGAAAGAAGAGAGGTGGAAACAGAGGACCGACACCGCCAGCAGCTGCAGGGAACACAACACCCGGCATGAACGCTGGCTGGCCAGGAGCAAAGTGAACAGGTGGCTGTGGCTGGGCCGGTTGCGGCGGCGCAGCACGATGTTCGGGTGGCACATCCACTGTCTCGGCAGCACCCATTATATCGCCCGGCCGGGCATGGCTGACCGAGGCCAGGACAGCTACTACAACTACAGCAACACCAACAATCTGTAATTGTTTCTTGAGGACGGGTAGTGATGCGGTTGGATTGGATGGCCAAAATGTTTTTCGATTGTGGGGATTTGGAGGTAGTAGTGGTGGTGGTGGATGGTATTATAATTATATTGTGGGGAAGTGAATTTTTCGATAACAATTTTGATTTGGATTTTGAGAATTGGTGTCCCTCATTATTATTTTCGTCGGGTTCTTCAAAGTGATGACGTTTAAAACTTACAAATTTGAACATGGTTGCCGCTCACCAATAACAATTTAATCGAATAGTGTTCGCAAATTTCAATTTAATTTGTTTGGCAAATGATTGCAAACTGTGATTTTTCGTGCGATAAAACGTAATGTTTCGGCGCCTAAGGTTCTTATTTAGCTGTGATTTGCTTTGCGTTGCTGCGATGACCGACTATCAGGAATACTGGGGGTGTTTTGTTGTGAAATACGTTTAAATGAGAATTGAATTAGAATTTCAAGTAGTTGTTGATTTTTATAATTTTCTTTTGGATTTTTTTAAATATTCTTATTTTTCTGCTCCCATACATACATATGTACGTATGAATACAACAATAAAAACAATCGAATACAATGCGCCACAATGTGTGTATGCGAGTGGACGGCCGGGCGGACTGACAGACAGACGGACAATATGAGTATTCTCTCAAAGTCGGTCGCCATTGTTTTCTACTCGTATAAGGTATGAAAGTATGTAATTAATATCATTATTATGAGTGAAGTAAACATGGCATGTGTCAATGTGTATGTTAAGCGTAATGGCTTGGCCAGTGATCGACAAACTTTTCATGGGCAACATTGAGTTGACAAGTTCGACTTTGTAATAATGGTTGGTGAGAAGTAATCCCAACCGATATATTCCCAATTTAAGGTTTGGGGTTCCTGTGTTCGGTTCGGGTTAGTGATCGGTTTTGATGAATTTTAGGTATTTTGAATGTAATACATTCACTCAACACACTTCGGTCATATATGTACTTATTTCATATCCTGTATGGTGATAAATCATCAGTGGCTCTTCTGGAGTTGCCATGACAGTGATGCAATTACGTTTTTCATATTTTTCGCAGTCTTGACTTGACCGATATAACTTGTTTTGAAAATATTTACTTTTAATATAATGAAGTGGTCTGGTATCGCCTTTTAGTTTTTTTACTGTTTCTAAAATTTTGAAATGACAACATTAATTGATTTTTTAAAACCTATTTCAACAGAATGGACATTACTTCGTTAATTTATTAAAACTATGTATAAAAATAATAAATTACTTCGTTGGCACGGCAGAAGTATTGCTGGGTAACTATACCTGAATATACACATACTTACATATGCAACTCAATGAGATGCTTGTAAGATGGCATGTGTACTTTATTACTTGGTGCGATTTTTTAAACGCAAATTCGGCAAGTGAGTTGTGCTTCTCGTTCGATTGTGAGAATCATTTCCTTATAGAGGCCGGATTTGATGTTGAAAAGTCGCTGCGAAGCCACTTGAAAATACTTTTGACATGGTCGAAATCATGATCGTGGTAGTCTGCAGCCAAGTAATAAATGTCACCATGCCATTTGTAAATAAATTTGCGTTCTATTAAATATAGAAGCAAAATGGTCTTGAGCCAGGACAATATCCCAGTTCAATAATAAAAAATCTAAAAAAAATAAGTTAGTGGAAATTTTTTTATTTTTTTTGTAGCAGAAAAATAAAAAATACATCTCGAGTTAAGTAGTTTTATAATAAAGTTGAAAGACCGAGAAAAGAAATAATTGCTTCTAAATATTAAAAATAAAAACTATCATTAACTACAATTTCCTATATTTTTTATTTATTTATCAAAATTGATTAATTTAGGTAATTAATTGTTTGATTGATATTAAGGCGGTAATAATCGAGGCAGGAAGACTTAAAGACATGTTTTCCTCGACATGTATAAATTAGGTCCACTTTACGTCCCGGTACAAATCTGAACAAAATTGGTTGTAATATGAGACTACTAGAGTGGTAAAAAAGGTTGGAGACTATATCCAGTGCATTTTAGTCGAATTCTAAAAGTCCAATATGTATTTTTCCAACTTTGTGAACAAGCTGAAATAGCAAACAGCTGTATGCAGTTTTTAGCAATAAAGTAACTATAAGATCAATATACATGTTAGGCTATTACAAAAGGAAATTCAAGCTAAACTCGCCATTTTTAGCAGACTGTAAACTCAATGTGCAGTAAGAATGCTTATGCAAGATTGCAGAAAAACTGTTCTTATGGCAGAAAAACTGCTCTTACTTTTTCTTACTTTTTTAATAAACTATATTTTTTTATTTTATGTGTTTTATACATGAAGAATACTTTTTATTATTTTTCTTTTATTTCAATTGCTTAATTTATTGCTAATTATTAAAACATAAGTATTATTAACTACCAATTTAACTAAAAAATAATTTGTTTATACTAAATAAATATGTTGTTAAGAGTATGTAACGATTCTTGGTCTGCTTTCATTCACTACGACAGAGGAATATTATAAAGAGTGATTTTTTGAGGTTAGGATTTTCATGCATTAGTATTTGACAGATCACGTGGGATTTCAGACATGGTGTCAAAGAGAAAGATGCTCAGTATGCTTTGACATTTCATCATGAATCGTCTTACAAACGAACAACGCTTGCAAATTATTGAATTTTATTATCAAAATGCGTGCTCTGTTAAGAAAGTTCATTGCGCGCTTCCATTTTATGGTCAGTTTAATCGACCCACTGAAGCGGCTATTCGGGCTATTGTGACTAAATTTCGCACCAAATTTACATTGTTGGACATTAAACCACCAACACGCTTACGTAGAGTGCGAACTGAAGAAAATATCGCAGCTGTATCGGCCAGTGTTAATGATGACCACCAATTTTCGATTCGTCGCCGTTCGCACCAATTGGGTCTCTGTTACTCAAAAACGTGGAAATGCCAAAATTGGACTAAGCGGATGGACCACCTAAGACGCAGCCGCGGTCAACATTTAAATGAAATTATCTTCAAAAAGTAAATGTCATGGACCAATCTAACGTTTCAAATAAAGAACCGATGAGATTTTGCAAATTTTATGCGTTTTTTTTTTTTAAAAAGTTATCAAGCTCTTAAAAAATCACCCTTTAGTAGCAACCGGAAGGTATATTGTTCCATCCCGGGACCAATGTATTTTTATACCCTCACTCGACAGAGTAGGAGGGTGTATTTCATTTGGGATAGAAAAAAGTGTAACGCATTGAAGGAGTGACGTAAGACCCCAAGCTTGTTTGGACCAAATTCGATTCACATCTTTTTAAGTTGTTTGAGCCATGTCCGTCCGTCTGGCTGGCTGGTGTACACGATTACTCTCGAAAGGAATTAAGGAATCGATTCAAACTTTGCACATGCTAATATTTTTCCCAAACTTAGTTTAAGTTCGAAGATGGGCGAAATTGCCACTACCCTTCTGGTACCTGCCAAATGACGCACATTCCTATGCCAAATTAAAACTAATGTAACTTCCACACGGATTTTCAGAATCAGCTCTATTTTGGTATTTGATAATGCTTTTATAATCACGTTAAGTGTACTAAATTTGTCACGCTCCCTCCAGTACCCCGCCCCCCAAACAAATCACCATAAACTATATAAAATTAAAGTTGTTATAACTTCTATACGGATGATCGGAATACTGTGAAATTTGATATTTGGCAAAACTTTCTGGTACCTCCTATATAACATCCAAACGGGTATTCAAAATCATTTGCAATTTGATATTTAAATATGTTTTTATAATCACTTTAAACATAAAAAATATTTACGCTTTAGCCATACCCCTTCTTGTACTCCCCACACAATTGTCTCCTTTGCCGGTGCCTGAAATCAATTATGACTTCATATTTGATCATGTTTTTGCAATTATTAATAAATATGGAAGCTAGGTCCAATTGGGACAAACTTCTAGTACCTCCCACCTACATAATCTGACGCTATGAAAAATTTAAGTCCTTATACATACTGTAAGTCCATGTACATGTTCTCAGAGAGTGAGGTTATATATAAGTCGGTTTATCCGACTGACGTTTTCTTACTTGTTTTTAAATAAAATAAAATGCAACTGAATGGTAATGAAAAAAGTAGATCCTTCACACTCCTGAAAATTAACTTTTGGACATTCACAATAAAGGACACCCCTCCATGTTAAATTCATTGATGACAATCCAAATTCTTAACAACATCCAAATCACAAGATGAAGAACTCTTGTGTTTCTTCTCTTTTTGCCGGCCACTCTGGATTAAAAAATATACTTGTTCCATATATAATTACGAACAGTCATTTCGATGCTGCCGCAACCGTCGCTCGGATTTGATATTTTCGATTGATGAAGCAAATTTAGTTGCTTCATGTCAATCGAAGCGTGCACATGTTACGCGGAATGTAGATTGTTTCTTTGCAGAATCATAAAGTTAACTTGTTGAACTATATTATAATAAAAAAAATATTTCATTTTATTGTTAAAATAGTATTAAAATACTATATTATCATCACAACAACAATAAGAAGAATGGGAAATACATTTCTCATTCTTTTTATTATTCCTTTTTTCCTTTCCTTTTTTACGACAACTTTACTTTTTACAACTGCACTTTTTTGTGTATACGTTTGCTTGCCGTGGCGTCGTTGTTCATCATAGAAATTTAGAAATATAATGAAGTTGCTAGAAATGTTTTGCTGTGTGTGTGTGTGTGTTCAAACCACCAACCACAACACACTGACGTTGTTGACCAACATACTTACAACCCAGTACTTATATATTAACTTTTTGTAAGCGTGCTTGGAAGTACTTATTTCTCAACTTTTTGTAAGCGTGCGTGGAAGTACTTATTTGTACAATCTCTTTATAAAAATAATTAGAAACGCAACCGAAAAGTAAGTAGTGAAGGTTTTTGGTTTTGCCTTATTCCCCACATTACTTGGTAATGAGAGTTTTTGCTAGGTATGTCCGAATAGTTTTGGGTCATGCAACCCCTACCGATTGCGAGTTACTACGACCGTTTTGAACGGACATATGAATAGTGATTCGCATATAGGGATGATGACCGAAAATTCTGGGGAAATTATTCCCGGAAATGGACAATACGATTTTATTTAATTTAGTTATTTTTAAAATTAATTTTGTGAATATTGAGATTGCTTTTAGGTTCCCCTATTTTGTGATAATAATACTAATAAAGCTTATCTGAGACAACAAGGTATTTTGTTTTGGAAATATATGGTTTTTAAAAGCTTGTCATTTAAATTTTTACACATGTCCTGTTATTCAAAAATTAAATATGAATATAAATTAAATATATTCAATAGGATAACAGCTCAAAATATCAACCATTTTAATATCATCACACATTTTTACATCTACAGGGCAAAAAAGCAGTAAAAAATTCAATACTCAACTTTTATGGTTTATGTGGCCGCTAGTGCCTTAAGGCACCGTTTGGATAAAACTAAATCTCGACATTTATAACGCATGTTAAAAACTACAGGATTTTGAAAAATCGTATGAAAACTCGTATAAGTGCCAGTTTACTTACCATCGGCTGGGGTTTTTGATCAATTTGTCAAAATCGGGTGTAGCATTTCTCTGGAGGGGTTTGGTATGAAACTAAAATAGGCTTGCTTTGTTTACCGCTAGCGATTTCCAGCTTAACTCTATTTGTTCATTAAATTGACAGCATTTTAGAATTTTCAAAAAAAGTCTCTCGGGTAGCACATACAAGTTAAGGGATTACAACAGAAAATATTTGTTTTGTAAATTCAAATTATTAGAAAAAAAATTTCACTAAAAACAAACAAACGTAAACAAAGCGTAATTTTTAGGGTAAATATTCTGAAAAAAAAAACTATTCGAAAACACACACAAAATAATTAGAGAAGGAATAAATCGGCTCTAAACGGAAAACATTTAAATGTGAATCTCTAAGAATCTCAACTGGAATATTTTTTTAATTTCATATGGAAGGTTTTGAATTCTGAATTTCAAAGGCAATTTTTGAATTGGAAACTGTAAAGCAAAGGTAAAATAAAAAAACATGCCTACTATGCTTGAAGACTGTACCGATTGGAAACTGCGGCAATGGCGAAAATTGAAATTACTTAGATGTTTACGATAAATCAGAATAATCTTGTGCATATCAAAAGCAGGCTCGATCAAATATCTGTCGGGAGGATGTTGTTTCCCTAGTCAATATTCCTTAAAGCCCAAGGTAGAAATTACTATGCTTCAGCTAATAACGCACGCTCTGGGACACAATAAAAAGCTGTTCAAAGTTAAAATGTGTCAGTGGCACTGAAATCCAAATTAATACGCAAATGTAATGAAAAGTGTTTTGTTCCGGTTCTGAAAAAGGCATGGCTGAAACTATTGACGATAGTACGAGGTTTTCTGTCCAGTGACCTCTAGTCTATTGACCAAAAGCAGTAGAAAAACACTCATTAGATAAGACAGAGGTTCCCAAGTGACAAGTTTTAAGACACTGCACGGCCTTTTTGTTTTTCATCGACAAAAGGCCTACTTGATATGCAGATCATGCGCCACGACTGAGTGGCTGGCTGAATATGCATGTGTGTGGGTATTCATAAAACGAAATACATACAATCAGAGAGACAACTCAAAAACAATAAATCGGCATTTGTTTTATTTGTTTGTTGTGTTTTTCTTTCAAAACTCAGATGAACGGCCTTTTCCACTAATTACCGACGATTTATAAGTGTTGACAATTGTAACAATTTAACGGCCGCATACTTTATGGGCCTACTACAGCACGATTTTGTACTTCGGATTTAAGGCACGATATACGACGATTGCCTGTCACACATGTGACAGACACAAACTGCGAAATGCACTGAAATTTAAAATTAATTTATGTCTGTTTACCTGTCGGCCAAAAGATTCTCGAATTCTCGTCAAAAGTGACAATTCAATAACCTTTACAATTTTGCCTTAAGCCCGAGCGACAGTGCGTCAGTATGTCTGTCAAATGTTTGTGCAATTATTTACGCAAAATGTAAAGCAGGCTTGCTGGCCAGCAATTTGTTGTGATACAAAAACGCAAAACTGCTACATAATTCAGAACATGTCGTGCATATATAATATTCGCTTTGTCGAAATATGATTTTGTTTTTATTTTTTTTTGTATTTGGCGTAGTTTTGTGGCCCCTTCTGAATGTACGCCATGGCCAAATAGGGCTTTGCTAGAATCGCCAAGGAGAAAATGTAGAAGAGCCAATAAAACGAAAATATTGTTTTTGTATTTTTTTTTTAGTTTTTCGCTTTAATAAGTTTAAGTATAAATGGTGGCGTTGTCCCAGGGAATCATCATCAGTTTGCCAAGAACTTTCAAATCAATTCCACAACTAAATCAAACAACCAAAACAATCAAACAAAATGTTCAAATTCGTAAGTGAAATCAAATATTGTGATTAATATTAAAGTAAAGGATTGAAAAGGATTAAAAAAAAATAAAAATAAAATATTCAGAGTCATAAACCATATACAAAAAAATAAAACAAAAATTGTGATTAATATTAAAATAAAAGATTGAACGGAATTAGAAAACTTCAGTGAATATATAATACAGAGACAATTGTTAGTCTTTGAGATTTGAAGGAGTTACTTCAAAGGATTTAAAACTCAAATGAAAATTATTTAATATTGAATTCATATGATTTCCTCTGCAATACTGAGTTCTGTAATTTTCCGCAATCCGGGCAAAGTGCAGAGGATTATAATTATAAAACTTATTCTAGCAGCGAACAGCTTATTCTAGAGCAAGGAAATAATTTGCCTCGAAATAATTTGATAAAAATAAATAAAAAATATAAAATTATGAAAATATAAAAACATAAAAAATATACAAGTATACAAATATGAAATTATAAAAATCTAAAAATATAAAAAATATAAAAACTTAAAATATATAAAAATATAAATATTTAAAATATATAAAAATATAAACATTAAAAAAATATAAAAATGTAGAAGTATAAAAATATAAAAATATAAAATTATAAGAATATAAAAATATAAAAATATAAAAATATAAAAATATAAAAATATAAAAATATAAAAATATAAAAATATAAAAATATAAAAATATAAAAATATAAAAATATAAAAATATAAAAATATAAAAATATAAAAATATAAAAATATAAAAATATAAAAATATAAAAATATAAAAATACAAAAATATAAAAATATAAAAATATAAAAATATAAAAATATAAAAATATAAAAATATAAAAATATAAAAATATAAAAATATAAAAATATAAAAATATAAAAATATAAAAATATAAAAATATAAAAATATAAAAATATAAAAATATAAAAATATAAAAATATAAAAATATAAAAATATAAAAATATAAAAATATAAAAATATAAAAATATAAAAATATAAAAATATAAAAATATAAAAATATAAAAATATAAAAATATAAAAATATAAAAATATAAAAATTAAAAAAAAATAAAAGTATAAAAATTAAAAAAAAAATAAAAGTATAAAAATTTAAAAAATATAAGAAATTAAATTTAAAAATATATAAATGTAATGCAATAAAAAATAAGAATTTAAAAAATATATTCAACATTTATATATTTTTTAAATTATTATTTTTTATTGCATTACATTTTTATATTTAATTTTTACACTTTTATATATTTGTATTTTTATGTTTTTTATTTTTATGTTTTTATTATTGTCGAAATGTAAACATGTCAAATTTTACCTAATTTGAAAATATAACAATAAAAAACAATAATTAAACGCATTAAATATATATATATATATATAAATATAAAAATAAAAATATAAGAATGTAAAAAATAAACAAATAAAATAAAAAAATAAAATATCGAAACATAAATATATAAAAATGTAATAATAATAAAAAATAATTAAAAAAGAATATAAAAATGAAAATAATAAAAATAAACGAATTAAAAATATATATATAAAAAACAAACAAAATATAAAAATAAAAATGTAAGAATGCAAAAATTAAACAAATAAAATAAAAATTAAAATATCGAAACATAAATAAAAAATAAAAAATAATACAAAAAAGTATAAAAATATCAAAATTTATATTTTTATACATTTTTATATTTTTTACTTATTATTTTTTTAATTTTTTATTTAAATTATAAAATATATAGAAAAATAAGAATTTAATAAAAAAGTATATAATAAACAATAACTTAAGATATAAGATAATAAAAATATGTAAATATATGTATTATTAGTACATATTGTCGAAAAAATCAACATTGGGCCAATTTATGAAAAATTTTTGAGTTTCCAAAATCGCGGTAGACAACAAATTTATCAGGCTAAAGTTTCCAATTTTAAATATAAATGGTTAGTTCCGTCGTTTTTAAATTTATGTATTTATAAAGAAAATGAAGTCATTAAATTGAAATGTATATGCCCATCTTCCAACTGAATCTCTATATATTCGATAGTAAAATTTAAATTTACTAATTGGAGAAACTACGAATTATTTTTTCCACCATCTATAGCTATTTTATTAACAACCCTTCCATTTTATCTTTTTTATTCACCAGTTCGCCATCTGCTTGTTCGCCCTCTTCGCCTGCGCCATGGCTAAACCCGCCCTTGTCGCCTCTCCCTTCGCTTATTCCGCCTACTCTGCTCCCGTTGTTGCTGCTCCCTATTCGGCTGCTTACACTGCTCCCTATACCGCTGCCTACTCTGCCTACCCTTATGCTTCTGCCTACTCCGCCTACCCCTATGCCTCCGCCTACTCTGCCTATCCTTATGCTACCGCTTTCGTCCGTTAAGTAGAGCACAAGGAATATTTCAAAGGATAATCGTTATCGATGGATCAATGGCTTGGAAAAAAATGAGAATCAATATGGATAAATGAACAAAAATAACAGAATTTTTACAATTGGTTGCCGCATAGATTTAGTTTTTATGTAAACTCTTTTGAGTTGAAAACAATTTTAACTTTTTTTTACCAAAAAAATTAGTTTTATACACTTAAAAAATAACACAGGGATACATACATACATATGCAAAAAAGAAATAAGTATGTAAATAAAAAGGGCATATTTGCGTAAAAAAACGTAAAAGTGGAGTTTATATTTTTATGTTGAAGATCGACAAAAAATAACCTTTAGGGTGTCCCCTGCAAATAGGGTGGACAAAATTTCGAATAGTTAATTATTAATACTAATTTCTATTTGACCGCTAAAATAACAAATATCATTTCAATCGGATAACGATAACCCGTGTCGACTTGATGACGATTAAAGTTACTATGTTTAAACAAAATCCGTTTCATATTCCTATGTAAAATTAAAACCAATATTGTAGAAGTTATATTGGATATTGCTTTTACAACCCTAGTAGTACCTCCATCACATTTGTTCATATCCTATGTAAAATTCTTTATAACTAATGTACCGGTGTTTGAAATTCAATTCTGGCACAAAAGTCCGGCCGTAAGAGAAATAAGAGTTCTTCCAAAACAAATGCTCGGAATTTTGATTATATAATTTTATTTTTTTTTTGCTGTAAAAAGTAACAATTCACCTGCGAAAATGTCTCAATATGTTGTAAAGAACAACAGTTATGACTGGTTGAGTAAACCCCTAAAATATGCACGTCAACGTTACAGAGTTATAATGGTTTTTCAATATTTCAAATAAATGTGTAACATATATCTTGCAATAAAAACGCGTTCATCAATTCACAATTTCATCAAAATCCGAAGACCTTCCAAAATTTCTCTCCAAACTCCTTAGTAGTGATTGTTTTAAATGCATCAAACTTTATTTTGTTGTTCATATTTGTGGTTATTTGATCAAAAAAGAAGTACTAACTCAGAAAATTATTAACTCCGTCTAAATGAGTATCATTAAACAATTAATATGAATAAGATTCGTAAGATACGAATGCAATGACGTTTCTGCAAATAATTATGTAGAAAATAATTGGTGTTTAAGGTAAGACAATTAAAAACTGAGTACACAACATTGTTATGTTATATTGAATAAAAATATAGATTTGTTTGGAATAAACAATTAATTTTGTGATATGAAATTTTAATCATATTTAAAAAAGGCATCAATATTTATAAAAATAGCTCTACAAAGTAACATAGAAAGATGGAATTCGGATCTGTACTGCAGAACAGTAAGCCACTTAAAAAATATTTTTTTCCAAAATAAAAGGAAAATGAAGGATTAAAATGGGACTTTTTGTTCCACTTCCTAAAATCACAAAATTTATTTAGATTGCCCACAGCGTCCTCTTTCACTTGGTACTAATTTCACACAAATTACAAAAAAATTATGAACACTTGTATCCTTCAAAAATGCCAATTCCTATTAAACTTTGAAAGCTTCTCCTCAGTTTTTTGACTTATAATACTGATGAATGAGTTGTCCATTGATTCTTTGGTTTTATTAGGTATATTTTCATTTAAATACATCAATTGTTTAATTGAATCTAATTTTTTTCTGAACAACTATATTGACCGACTTTACTAAGGTACACGAAGAGATATGATTGCTGCAACTATATTCGAAGAGCATCATATTATGATTACGATTATGGTTGGGGAATCAAAGTAGGCTGTTGCTAATCATAATATGATCATTACTCACAATCCTAATTTTCAATCATATTATGATGCTCTTCAATTACCTTAGCAGTAATCATATTTTGCTTGCAACAACATATGCTTCTCTGCGTGTAGTTACTAGGGTTTGCATTTTCCCGTACTTTTAATTTCCCGGGAAACGGGAATTATTTTTTCAATTTCCCGGGATCCCGGGACAACACGGGAAATCGTCAACATACTGTTTACCATGAGTTAAGCTTATTTTTTCCAATGAAACATTCACATTTTATTAAAGTAAAATAAATATATATTTCACAACAAACCTGTTAAAGAGTTCATATAAAAATAAAGCGCAATGTAAGATCAATTCAAACACCTTTTCAAGTTTCAAAATTAATTAAAGATCAGATATTTCTTATTTTATTGGAAAATGTGGACGCGACGGAGAACGATCTTGTCCTGTCGCTTCAAAAACTTTAAATTCTTTATTTTTGGATTTCGGATACACGCCCAAAATCTATTTTCCCGGATATTAATTCTTTTCGTATGGAGCTTGGCAGGAAAAATCTAAGAACGCAGCTTAAAAATATTTTGTCATCCAACTGCAATATTTGGCATACCTGATTAAAAGTTATGTTATACATTTTTATACAACAAATATGCGAAAAATATGTAAAATTTCCTACTGAATTCCCGCGGGATTCCCGTACGAATTTCCCGGGATACGGGAAATGAAAAATATGCGAATTCCTGGGAATTTTCCCGCGGGAAATCCCGGGATGCAAACCCTAGTAGTTACTATTTAGTTTGAAAGTCCATCAAAAGACATCATCAACTATGGCCTTTATGAGAGAGAAAGTTACGGTCGTCTGAATATAAAAATTAAAATTTTTATGCGTTAAAAAGAATAAACTTCAGTTTATACAAAAAGGTTTTTTATAAATATAAACAAAAGTCGATTTGTTCCTACAGCCAGAAAAAATGATACCACGGATTAAGTAAATATGTAATAAAACTGAGGAAAATTTAATTTCGTATAACACTAAGGCAATAATTTAACTTTTCCTTGAAAATTTTTCATGCTTTGAACTTGATTCCAATTCAACTTTTCCTCAAAGCTAGTGAAATTTACTCAAACTGAGGGCATTTTTTTTCAAACCAAGTAAATGTGAGGAAAACTTTTAAACATTTTTATTCAAATCAAGTAAATTTATACTTAATCAGAGGAAAATTTTCAGAAATTGTTCCTCAATCATAGTAAATTTTTACTCAAACTAAGTAAATTTGTAGTCAAGTAAATTTATAATTATTCTGAGAAAATTTGTTGGAAATTTGTTCTCAGCCTGACTAAAATTGTACTTGTTAAAAGGAAAAAATTTACTTAGAATAAGTCCAATTTAACTAAAACTGAGAAAAATTTTACTCAATAATTCAAATAAATTATTTGCTTCAGAGCATGCAAAAATAACAACATGGAATTGTTCTCACACGTTTCAGGTTACTTCTACCATAAAGAGTTCAGCTATTTAGTCATGCTGCTGCGAAGGCTAGATATACACCTACGTAGTGATTGTTTAGAATAATTTTTGATTAATTGTAGTAATAGTGTATTCAAAAGTATTTAGTTAGTAGTCGTACTATGGATTTTTTTGAACAAAGTTGTAACAAACGTTGATCTTCGATTTTAAATATATTTTGAAATATGTGAAGGAGTTGTAGGCGAGGATCTCGCCTCTTTGGACTCTACACCACCTATTTTTATTACAACTGTAACATCATCTCATTTATTTGTTTGTGGTAATCTGAGACCACTTAATAGAAAACATCTTGCGGTATTGGATGGTTGTTTATTTCATCTCTCTCCTGTTTTTTTTTGTCATATAATATAGAAACGATCCAAGGGCTTAAGAACTGCATTACTAGAGCTATTATCCAAATATGAAAAAAAATGTGGTGACTGTATGGACAACTGATATTGTATTCGAACAATAATCAAAAAGATTGTTCCTGGCAGTAAAGAAATGACATTTGAAAAAACAAGGGTGGTCTAGAAGATCGACTTTGACGCTCAGTTTATATTGCTTTATTGACACAGATTGAATCATTCATTTTAGGATCACCGCCACACCACATAAGTTCTATCTTTGACCATAATAATACTATACTTTTCTTCGTATGTACCACCAGAGACCTAAACAATTAAAGTTTTCCAAATAAAATTATCCGAAAGTAATCAAAGTCTGTCTCAAGTAAAATCCACCACTTTGTTTTTATAATTATAATTCTTTTTGTCAATCTATTCCTACATTGATTGACCAGAATGTTAATTTCTGTTTCAGCCAAGAAGCATGTAAAAGTCATGGATTCTTGCAAAATATCAGCCAAGACAAACTGTCTTCCAACATCCTTCCAAATATCAAAAGTCACTTAAATTGAGCTTTCGTTAAGATTTCTTTAATTTTCTAAACATTCGATACGATCACAAAAAGTTTCAACTAATTCAAAATTCATTCATTCACAAACTTATTTACTTCTTGAAGACGGTGACGGCGGGGGCAACACCGTAGGCGGAGTAAGCGGCAGGAGCAACACCGTAGGCGGAGTAAGCGGCAGGAGCAACACCATAGGCGGAGTAGGCAGCAGGAGCGGCAGCTACAACGGGAGCAGCAGCATAGGCGGCGGGGAAGGCAGCCGAATGGGCAACAGTGTGGGCGTTGTAGGTGCTGGCATAGGGAGCCACATAGCCGGCAGTGTAGGCAGCAGCAACGGCAGGAACGCCAGCGGTATAAGCCACAGGAGCACTATAGGCCAAGGGAGCAGCAGCCAACAGACCGGGCTTGGCGGCACCAAAAGCGACGGCGAACAAAGCCAAGAAGCAAACAGCGAAGAATTTGAACATTTTTGTGGTGGGTGGTGGTGGTGGTGGTATTCTTAGGAAGTTCCGAAAGAATTGTGATGCTATTGCCAAAAAACCACCGGGCTTTTATACCCCGGCCAAGACATTTTTGAAACAAAGAATTTGAATTCCAAAACACAACAGCAGCAGCAACACAAATCCTTGAGTTCTAGTTTAAAAATAGAAGTCAGTCAGTCAAAATATTCATGTGTTGCTAGAGGCAACTCCAACGCATTGACAGTAGCAACAATTGCTGGCAATGATATGCATATGTGTATGTGTTCATCCAATGTGGAAGCGTTTAATAATTCCCTTAACGTCCGGCGCTTTGTGAGCGCTTTGTTTGGGGAATTGTCGTACAACATCAGCATACCCGGAGCACGTACTAATCGTAACTATTTTGTTGTTGTAGTAGTTTTATGAACAATCATCATCATGATCAGCGGCAGCAGCCAGAGCCAGCAGCTATGGTTAAATTACACTGGACAACAAAGTTTATTCTTTTCCAGATGCTCTAAAGGATCACTCAGAAAGAGTGGCCAAAGGTTGACATATAAAATACCCGACCACATCCTGGAGGATATTTGGTCGATATTTGGATATTTCCTGAGGATGGACTTAAGTAGAGATAGGAAAATCTGAAAAATATTTTATCCCCATGTCACCTGTAGCTCAGTGTTATTATTGGTCTTATTTTTAGTGTCTGAGTTGGTGGGGTGGGAGGCGAAACTTGTGTATTCATGACAATTTCACACTTAAAATTAAATAAATGTATTAACTGACTTATGCACAGTGGGGTCTGTCTGTACATGGTACACCGTGTGAATGTGTTGGACATGTGTTGCCATTTGGAATTCTTTCGCAAAACATCTTGTTTAGTTGTTGCTATTCCTGATGCTGTTGTTATTTTTGTTGGCTATTTTAATCGCATCGTCTGTCAACATTTGTATGCAAAACGCAGTGGAAGTTTAATTTTAAATAACAATAATATAAAATAAAAATAAAAATACAATAATTGACGTCACAACTAGAGCACATCTCAAATGAATTGGGTAATTCCTGGGTGAATGGGGAATATTCAAATAATCTTAAGCTACTAGAATTTAAACTATAAAAGACAGCAAGCTTTTGGCATTTCGAAATGAAACACAAAACGATACAATAGAAGCATTTTGATTGTGTGTGTGTGTGCAAAGTAGAAGCATTTTGTTGACTAATCGATAGTGCTGAATGGAGAAGTGCGGATAGATTGCGGACAATATCTATACAATTAAACAATTACATTGTGTTTAACAATGATGTCATAGCAAGCTAAGCGAATGCAACGATTTAATACTAAGTTAAGGTAGGGTGGGCCATTTAAAATTTTAAATTTGGGACTACCGATTATATTGACTTTGAAAGGTTCTTTCTTCAGGTCTATGTTTGACATTTGAAAAATGGGACGCTCTATAAGCTCGAACAAAATTGGGAAATATTAAAAACTTACTTCCAAAGTAGTGAGTCTTTAACGTAAACTGTAAGAAATTAACGTGGCCAATTTTCGAGAAGAGATCGGCCTTCCGTTCAGCCTTCATGACGCTCAATTTCATCGCGGTGGCTATGTTAATAAGCAAAGTTGCCGCATATGGGGTTCAGAGAACACACACGTGAGAAATTGAGAAGCCAATGCATTCACAACGAGTCACTGTTTTTTTATATATATTATTTTTATTTAACGAAATTAAATTTATCCAATTACGTGTTGCCTCGCGCCATTAATGGCTTTGAGAGGCTAATTCGCAAAAAACAAAAAAAACTAAGGTAACTCTAAATATCATATTAGAGTTATAATTGTTTGTAATAATGAATAATTAGTTACAACTCATAATAACATTGTGAGTTTAAATAATTCAATAATTAAGAAGCACTTCAACGTTTTGTAAAAGATACTCTTTAAATTTTTTCTTAAATATTGATAATGTATTGCTATCTCTCAAATCTTCTGGCAAATTATTAAAATGCAAACAGCCTGCATACTCCATTCTCTGCCTGGTTGTCTCCAGTCCACATCTTGCAATTCTTAGGTTTGAGGAATTTCTAGTATTGAATCTATTGGAGTTAAAATTCAATGTTACGGATCTATATATAATATTGTGAGTTGACTTGAAGACGTAATATAAAAGTTGTTTTTCATATAAACTATAAATAGGTAGAATAGTTTTGCAATAATCCTTATACAAAGATACTGTGTTATGTCTAATATTCAAATTAAAGACGCATTTAAGAGCTTTATTCTGTGCAGATTGTAGTGATTTCATTTCATTACTTTTTTATATCCATATGCCACAATTAAATACTCAAGATGACTATGAATCAGAGCTTGATATATTAGTAGCTTGTTCTTAGTATCCAATTTTCGACTTAATTTGAAAAGCAATCCAGAGGCTGAGGCAATCTTTGTGACCAAATATTTAATATGAACATCCCATGATAAATTACTTTTCAAATGAATTCCTAAGTATTTGATCTCATGCACTTCCTTCCATCTCATGCACTTCCTTCCTTGCGTCCATGAACCAATATGGAAAAATCATTATTCATTGTTCGCGAATGAGGACGAAATCGTAATAATTTGGTCTTTTCCGAGTTTAAAACAAGGCTATTCAGTCTTGCAAATTCGGAAATTAAGGCAGAATCTCTCTCCAGTTGAGCTTTAAGAACTAAATCATATTTGTAGGGATAAAACAGAGAAATGTCATCGGCAAACATTACAATAGTTCCAAACAGGCCAAGATTATTTATATCGTTCACATAAACTAGGTTTGGATTTTTGGCTGGCTTGATCGGACCGAGTCAGTCGAGTTAGTCATATGAATGATATAGTGCTCCATTATTAAATGACAAAGTTGAACCTTTCCAATAAAACCAGAAATTTGAAAAAGTAATAAGTACTTTTTATAGCCGATTATAATTTTAAAAATTTAAATGACCCATCCTATATAAGGTGTTTCTTTTACTTTATGAAATACCAAAATATCGATCATTCCATGTCAAACCGAACACCTTTTTAACATCACCATTTCCGATTTATAAAATATTTGATTCGTAGAAGACGAAAAAAAGAACCGAATTTTTTTTCAAAATATATGAACAATTGAAAATTGCGAAAATCAAGAAAAACTTGCCGAGGTATGAACATTGAAAATGGTGTAGTGAGAAAACGCGTGGGCACAATTCAAAGAATGATGGTTAATTTTAAAGGTAATTACAATTACTTTTCGCCGGCGATCTTGGCCATTGACTGATACTGTCAACAATTTTGTGTATTTCTGATTTTTTTCTTCTTTTGTATTTATACACTCCACGAGAGTATTATGCATTTGTGCATTTTTTTGTAACACCCAAAAGAAAGGAAGATAAATCCATTGTTAATTATACCGATCGGCTTAGAATCACTTTCTGAGTCGATTTCCGTCTGTCTGTCTGCTCGTCTGTCCATCTATTGTTGTAATCACGATACAGGTCGCAATTGTAGCCAGAAACAAACGAAACTTTGCACAACGAAGTTCTTCGGGACAAGGACGAACGCTATTTAATTTGAAAAGAAAAATCGGTTCAGATTTAGATATAGCCCCCATACGAATTTCACTCCCGATTTGACTATTTTCACAGATTTTCTTCAAAATTGGCAAAACATCTTATAGTTCAACTAGAAACACCTGTTGTAAAAATGCGTTAGATCGGTTCAGATTTATATATAGCTCCCATACAAATTTCGCTCACAATTTGAATTTTTCAGCTCTAGAATCCACATATTTTAACAGATTTTCTTCAAAATTCGAAAAACACCTTCGAGAAACACCTGTGGTAAAAATGTGTTAGATCGGTTCAGATTTATATATAGCTCCCATACAAATTTAGCTCCCAATTTGAATTTTTCCGCTCTAGAATCCAAATATTCAACAGATTGTCTTCAAATTTAGCAAAACACCTTATATTTCAACTGGAAACACCTGTTGTAAAAATGTGTTAGATCGGTTCAGATTTATATATAGCTCCCATACAAATTTCGCTCCCAATTTGAATTTTTCCGCTCTAGAATCCACATATTTTTACAGATTTTCTTAAAAATTCGCAAAACTCCTTATATTTCAACTGGAAACACCTGTGGTAAAAATGTGTCAGATCGGTTCAGATTTATATATAGCTCCCACACAAATTTCGCTCCCAATTTGAATTTGTCCGCTCTAGAATCCACATATTTCAACAGATTTTCTTCAAAATTGGCAAAACATCTTATATTTAAACTAGGAACACCTATGGTGAAAATGGTTCAGATCGGTTCAGATTTACATATAGCTCTCATACAAATTTCGTTCCCCAGAAACCGCGTATTTTCAGAGAATTTCTTAAAATTGAGCATAACACGTTATACTTCAACTAGAAGAAATTATTGTGAAAGTTAGTCACTTCATTCCATGTTTGGATATAGCCCCGATACAAATATTATTCTCGATTTGACAAATTCTACCAGGTCATATTAGCCTGCGATTAGGAAACATACAAAAATATTCCCGTTTTCACTTTTTTACTGAATTGAATTGTATTCCGGTAGAAAGTGGAGTGTAGCATATACTTGGCCCAGCCCGACTTTAGCCTTTCCTTACTTTTTTCACTATGAAAACACCCACCTAAAAATTCAGAAAAAATATACGCATATTCCCAGATCGATTCTAAACAAACCTTGAAACAAACCTAAGCATACACAAACTACGTCTGTGTCTATGTTATTTTATGAACAATCGTTCAGAAAATGTTTTTTCGGGCGACTACATTTATTAAATGTTTTTTTAATACAACCCGTTATTTCTTCAATCTGAAATTTTCAGGGTTTGTTTAGAATCGATCAGGGAATATGCCTATATTTTTTATTTTTAGGTGGGTGTTTTCATAGTGAAAAATACAAAAGAAGAAGAAAATTCAGAAATACACAAAATTGTTGACAGTAGCAGTCAATAGACAAGAACGCCGGCGAAAAGTACTTGCAATTACCTTTCAAATGAGCCATTATTCTTTGAATTGTGCCCACGCGTTTTCTCACTACACCATTTTCAATGTTCATACCTCGTCAAGTTTTTCTTGATTTTCGCAATATTCAATTGGTCATATATTTTGAAAAAAAAAATCGGTTTTTTTTTACAAAAATACGTGTAAAATATTTTTAACAGTAGAGTATGTCTGCGAAAAATCGTTAAAATCGGAGTCGTGGTCGTATTTTTTTTTTTTCGAAAATCGTTCGGTTTGGTATGAAATGAACGATATACGTAATTCTGAATATCCGTGTGGAAGTAACACTGGATTTAACATAACATAGGAATATGGACCATTTGTGTGGGTGCTACTCTTTAGAGTGAGGGTATAAAAAATGATAGATATATATTTTTTTAAAAATTTTTCACTAAAATTCTAATTCTCGTCTAAGGTACCTGTAATATTTGTACTCTTATTTTGGAAACATTAGTCAATTAAAGGTAATTATGGTGGCTACAAATGTTGTGAATTTTACTTTCACATGGAGAGAGTTGTTTAGGAACTGTCTCCAAAAAATAGATTTTTTTATTTTTGAATTGTCCTGTCTCAAGAATATTTTACATGTATATTTATACACTCCACGAGAGTATTATGTCTTTGTGCATTTGTTTGCAACACCCACAAGGAAACGAGTTAGACCCATCGGCTTAGAATCACTTTCTGAGTCGATTTAGCAATGTCTGTCTGCCTGTCTGTCCATCTATTGTTGTAATCAAATTACAGGTCGCAATTATAGTCCGATCTTAACAAAAATTTGCACAATTAAGTTTTGTGGATCAAGGACGAACGCTATTTAATTTGAAAAATCGGTTCAGACTTATGTAGATATAGCCCCCATACAAATGTCGCTCCCGATTTGACATTTTCCGCTCTAAAAACCACACATTGTACTCGATATTCTTCAAATTTGGATCAACACCTTATAATCTAGGTAGAAACATCTGTGGCAAAAGCGGGCTAGATCGGTTCCGATTTGGATATTGTCCCCATACAAATGTCGGTCCCGATTTGACATTTTCCGCTCTAAAAACCACATATTGAACCTGATATTCTTTAAATTTGGTACAACATCTTATAATACAACTAGAAACACCTATGCAGAAAGTGGGTAAGATCTGTTTAGATTTAGATATAGCCCCCATACAAATGTTGCTCCCGATTTGACTTTTTCCGCTCTAGAAACCACATATTGTACTCTATATTCTCCAAATTTGGATCAACACCTTATAATCTAGGTAGAAACATCTGTGACAAAAGTGGGCTAGATCGGTTCAGATTTAGATATAGCCCCCATACAAATGTCGCTCCCGATTTGACATTTTCCGCTCTAAAAACCACATATTGTACCCAGTTTTTCTTAAAAATTGGCACAATATCTAATAATCTAACTAAAACATCTATGGTGAAAGTGGGTAAGATCGGTTCAGATTTAGATATATATTTATTTATATATATACAAATGTTGCTCCCAAATGTTTAACCGATTTTGGCCAAACTTTACATACGCAAATTCGGCAAGTGAATTGTGATTCTCGTTCGTTTGTGGTAATCATCTCCTTATAGAGGCCGGGTTTGATGTTGAAAATTCGCTGCGAAGCCACTTGAAAAGACTTTTGAAATGGTCGAAATCATGATCGTGGTAGTCTGCAGTCAAGTAATAAATGTCACCATGCCATTTGTAAATAAATTTGCATTCTATTAGTTATTCGTATTTTTTTACTTTTGTGGCAAAAATTAGTTGATTCATGAAGTTAGGTTAACTTGCACTGTGTACGTGAGATATAAAGAATAACATATTAGTAGCCTTTATATTTATTTATAAAATTATTTTTTCCAATATTTTTATTTGTTGTGGTTTTGCTATATAAAAAAACTTTACATTCTCGTGTAATGTTACTGCACTTCTACGAAAATCGACAGCCTCTGTGGAATAACGCCTATGTTACTTGTTTTTTTTTTTTCAAAACACCGCACACTGGTCCCAAATCCATTTTTTATGGCATAAAGTCGAAAAATAAACATACAGTCTTGTAATTTTGGACATTTGCTAGACATATCATACGCAAAAAATAAAAATAAAATTGGGCCGATCGGACCACACCCACTCCACCTCCCATATAAACTCAATATAATGTAACCAACATAATTATCACCCTGTATTGGTACAGGGTGACCAAAAACAAAATTTTATGAAAGCTTAAAAGAATGAAGAGTTGTTTATTTTGACGGAATGTGTTTTTCTAAACATTATTACAAAAGCAAAATATAGCATACAAATAGTATACTTTAAACTGCAATTTAAATAATTATTTCAAGAAATAAATTAAAATGTATACATGTGTACAAAAAGGTGAATGATGTTGTATACCATTTTAAAGGTACTTCCAATACCTTTTAAATAAAATATTGATGGGTCTCGTACACAAAACTAATTCAGAGATATAATCATATATATGTATATGGCAAATCAAAAACTGTGCTAAAATAAAATGACAATATTTGGAGTTTGCCGAAAAATGCTGACGAGATATTAATTCCATCATAAACTACAACCTCAGACGAACACTTTCACATTTACACTTTGAGTATAGTTGAGTCATACATATAACTTTTGGTCCACGACATTTATAGATTATGTTCTCTACAAATCACAAAATTACAATACCTATGAATACTTACAAGACCACAATAATCATAAAATGTTAAATATAATTTTTCAACTACTAACTCTTGCCGTCAATTTTCATAATATAGTCACTTTATTATTTTCTTTTTAAGTCTTGATTTTAATTAATTTGAAAAACTGCTTTATATCAAAATTAATCCCACTTTTTTTTTAACCGCAAAGTTTTAGTACCATTCAGGCTTGTGGTTTTGCCACCTAATTTTCTCCAGTATATTTCCTTGATTGCTTGGAGTGTTGCCATAAAGAAAATATATACACATTTACCACTTTCCAATTTTAATTTTTTTGAATTTCTGCCAAAAAATAAAAATGGATTTGGGACCATAGTGCACCGGCTTAATACACATTTAAAAGATCGATTTAAAAATATTTGGTTACTAACATAATTGCTTCTCGTGTGAATTTTGGTACATCCTTTCATATAAAGATACATGTATGTCTGGAAATTAATCAATTAAAAAAGGATAAAAGGATTAAAAAATATTTTTGCATTTTTTTTGTATTCTTGAATGTAATTCCAGGAAATATTTTGTAAATTATTTGAAATACCGAAAATACTGAGTTGTTATCGGCTTCTTTCAAAATTGGCCACTGTATTTTGCTTTCCTTGTGTCCTTGTGTCCTTGGAAAACTCCGAAATATGTCTGGTTACCTCAAAATAAGGATTTCCACACAGCACGAACGATACGTTTCTAGAGTTAGTGTCTTAGGTTACAGCTTCAATTTTCTGTGTCAGTGGCGAAACACATTTTTTCCTCAATCGCCTATTTCCAGTCTTAATTAAGCCAGTTAATCTGCATACCAATGATTGTCCCAAGTTAACGTGAATTGCTTGAAGTTCCCTTTGATCTCATCTCACATAATAAGCTATTCAAATTAACTTATCTTCCATTTCTATTTTTAGCATTGCCAACATGGAAGTCCTCGCAGTTGTCTATGAATTTAATGTTACTTCGGAGTGTCGGACAATTTTACAATGACTCTGTGACCATAACAACATGAATCGCGCCAACAACAATGGAGTCAATGTTACCGCCAGTATTAAATGTCAGAAGTGCCAGAAGTGAGAACAACAAAATAGTTCATATCGCAACTATCAAAATAATGAACACAATACTAACTTTTAATGCTACCACTTTGCTACTAACAACATTATAACTGTCGCACAAATGGCCGCATTGGCGGAGGGGTCTTTCAAAAGTTTGCATTTAAAACAAGCATTTGATAGCAAAACAATATTCACAGAATTTTTTGCAGTCTTTTATTCTGTCTTTGGGCGGGGTCGAACAGTTCTACCGAGGTATGTTTAAATGGATTACTACTTTTAGATACAATACGATGGAGGCACTCACTATTAGGAGGCAAAATGGGACAAAAACGGAGAGATATTGTACCAAAGAAATGGCGCCATCTAGAGTCATGAAGTTGGAGCCCAGCCCATGACATGTAACGGAATTGGAAAAAATTTTAATTTGTGTCGAAGTGATGGGATTTTTTTGTGACTCGGTCTAATATACACTGTACAGTAGGGTAAGTTCGTCTTCAAAAAGTAAAACACTGATTATTATTATTTTTATTTTTATTTTTATTTTTATTTTTATTTTTATTTTTATTTTTATTTTTATTTTTATTTTTATTTTTATTTTTATTTTTATTTTTATTTTTATTTTTATTTTTATTTTTATTTTTATTTTTATTTTTATTTTTATTTTTATTTTTATTTTTATTTTTATTTTTATTTTTATTTTTATTTTTATTTTTATTTTTATTTTTATTTTTATTTTTATTTTTATTTTTATTTTTATTTTTATTTTTATTTTTATTTTTATTTTTATTTTTATTTTTATTTTTATTTTTATTTTTATTTTTATTTTTATTTTTATTTTTATTTTTATTTTTATTTTTATTTTTATTTTTATTTTTATTTTTATTTTTATTTTTATTTTTATTTTTATTTTTATTTTTATTTTTATTTTTATTTTTATTTTTATTTTTATTTTTATTTTTATTTTTATTTTTATTTTTATTTTTATTTTTATTTTTATTTTTATTTTTATTTTTATTTTTATTTTTATTTTTATTTTTATTTTTATTTTTATTTTTATTTTTATTTTTATTTTTATTTTTATTTTTATTTTTATTTTTATTTTTATTTTTATTTTTATTTTTATTTTTATTTTTATTTTTATTTTTATTTTTATTTTTATTTTTATTTTTATTTTTATTTTTATTTTTATTTTTATTTTTATTTTTATTTTTATTTTTATTTTTATTTTTATTTTTATTTTTATTTTTATTTTTATTTTTATTTTTATTTTTATTTTTATTTTTATTTTTATTTTTATTTTTATTTTTATTTTTATTTTTATTTTTATTTTTATTTTTATTTTTATTTTTATTTTTATTTTTATTTTTATTTTTATTTTTATTTTTATTTTTATTTTTATTTTTATTTTTATTTTTATTTTTATTTTTATTTTTATTTTTATTTTTATTTTTATTTTTATTTTTATTTTTATTTTTATTTTTATTTTTATTTTTATTTTTATTTTTATTTTTATTTTTATTTTTATTTTTATTTTTATTTTTATTTTTATTTTTATTTTTATTTTTATTTTTTTATTTTTATCTAATTTTGTCTAGGTTAATATTTGATTTATATATTAATCGTCATATTTTATTATTATATTAATCTCAATCATATTGATATTTCATTCAACCCCTTCCTACTTCAAAAGCAGCAGAAACAGGACCATTATAACCTTAGCCGAAACTCATCCTCCTCCTTCGGCTGCTCCGCGCGTACAAACACCAAACTCACCATGAACCGTGTTCAAATAACGTTAATGCCACACAAAAGGGCAACTACAGCGTTGAGCAAGCAATTGAGCAGAATAAGGAGGACAACATGCCGTAAACGGAGATGAATGTTAAAAATGCGAAATGACCTTAGCATTGCTAACACATTTTCTCTGTTTACATGACTGTGTCGATGCCGTGGACTATGGCGTGTATACACAGTATTGCTCAACCAAGCAAAAAGGAAATGTATATTTTATTCTGGGAATTTTGATAAAAAATATATTGGAAGCAAATTATATCGAATTCAAATATATAATAAATAAATAAATAATTTTAATTTTACTTTATATCGAAAAATACAAAAAGTATTCAACTTTGGGATAATTTCTAAAATATAATTTGCCTAATTTAAATTTTTTACTGAACTCAAAACTGTTTACTAGAACAAAAGTTATTGAATTGGGATAAAATGGGGCAAATAAGAAATAAAAATGGAACCGCCGCCCAGACCAAGAATCACGAAATTGTGTGTGTACTTTCACTCAACATAGTGATGGACAATACAATCTGATATTTCGAAATTTTTACTTTTAAGGGGGGAAAAGGGAATAAAATTAGTACCGAACCAAGTATTGAAGACAGGACCATATTATTCGCTATGCACTGCCCTCTTAACACGTTGATGAGTCACATAAAAGGATTTTTCACAATGTATACGTTTAAGGAGAAACGGGGAAAAGAGTGATAAAAATAGTACCAACTAAAATTATGCAGTTGTAGTCATGCAATTCGGTGTGCATTGCCTTCTTATCGCGTATATGAGTCAAATAAAAGATTTTTTTTTAAATTTATATATTTGAGAAGAAGAAGGACCAAAAGTGATAAAAATGGTACCAAACAAAATTATGCAGATGGAATCATGAAATTCTACACGTGTAGACGAGTCACCTAAACGAAGTTTTCAAAAATTTTACTTTTAGAGAGAAGCTGTACAAAGAGGGATAAAAATGGTACCAACGAAAATTATGCAGATGTAATCATGAAATTCCTTCTGGACGTGTAGACGAGTCACTTAAACGAAGTTTTCAAAAAATTTACTTTTAGAGAGAAGCTGTACAAAGAGGGATAAAAATGGTACCAACCAAAGTTATACAGCTGCAATTATTAAAGTCGGTGTGATGTTCCCTCTAAACCCGTTGACGAGCCACATGCAAGTATTTTGAAGAAATAACCTTTTTGAGTGAACGGGGCAAAGAGGGATAAAAATGGTACCAAACAAAATTATGTAGTTTTTGGGGAAAACATGACAAATGGATAAAAATGGTACCAACTAAAGTTATGCAGTAGGAATCATGAATCATTCGGTTTGCTATTCCCTCTAAACGCGTAGACAAGTCACATACGGGGATTTTAAAAAATAAAGTTTTTTTTGAGGAACGGGATAAAAATGGTACACTGCAAAGATACGCAGTTGGAATAATGAAATTCCTTCTAAATGCGTAGACGAGCACTTAACAGATTTTTTCAAATTTAAACTTTTTAGGGGACAACTGGACAAAGAGGGATAAAAGAGGGTAAAAATCAATACTAAATAGCTGGAATCATGAAATTCGATGTGAATTGCCCTCTAAAGGAATTAAAAAACAAGTAAAAACGGCGTTAAGTTCGGCCGGGCCGAACTTTATATACCCTCCACCATGGATTGCATTCCACAGAGGTTGTCGGTGCAGTAGTATTACAGGAAAATATAATTTTTTTAATATAGCCAAACCAAAACAAATACAAATATTGAAAAATTAATTTTATAAATAAATATAATAATTTAATTATTTCAAACCACGCTTACAAGGTAATGCTACCAATAAGTCAATTCAAAAAATAAATATTCTTATATTTATATTTTCAAAGCCATAAATATTGGTAGATAGTGTGTGCTACAGTTGGTTGTATTTCCATTCTATTTTAATTCCAAAAGTACAAATTTTGAAAATCCATTATCCGACGTACATAGTGCAAAATAACCTATCTTCATGATTCAACCAATTTTTGCCGTAAAAGAAAAAGTAAGAATTTGGAAAAAAAAACTTTTTATTTTGCGTGTCTATGCAGTCAGAGGAATGTATACACCGAATTCCATGTCTCCAGCTGCGCCCATTTGGTTGGTACCATTTTTACCCCCTTGACGTTTCTACGCAATTAGAATTTCATCATTGTAGCTGTAGTTAGTTGGTACTATTTTTATCCCTCTGTACCATTGTATCCCTTGAAAGTACTAATTTCGAAAAATTCATCTTTTTTCCGTGTCTACGCAGTGAGAGGAATTTATACTCCGAATTTCATGACTCTAGCTGCGGTCATTAGATTGGTACTATTTTTATCCCCTTTTTTCATTTTAACCCCAAAAGTACGAATTTTGAAAAATCCGTGTATTTTACTTATCTATGCAATCAGAGGAATGTATACGCCGAATATCATTTTTCTAGGTACAGCCGTTTGGTTGGTACCATTTTTATCCTTCTATTCCTATTTTACCCCTTAAAAGTACGAATTTGGAAAAAGTACTTTTATATTATGTATCTACTCAATTAGAGGAATGTACACACCGAATTTCGCGTTTCTAGCTGTTGTCGTTTTATCCCTTTTTTGTCCCCTACAAATAAGAATCACTTTATGGTGCACGTTTTTGCTATAAGGGAATGCGCATACCAAATGTCAAGCAAATATAAACAGACATATTCAAAAACATGCTTAAATACGCTAAAATATTAGGGATTATTATGGGTATTTTTAGTGCTTGTGAGGGAAATTTTTTTCCCTTTGGGCCGATTTCGCCCCATTTCAATCCCAACCGATCTACAACCATAAGACACATTTAGGACAAATTTGAACCTCCTAGCTCATTTCGTTCGGCCGCTATCGTGCTTTCAACAGACAGACAGACGGACAGACGGACATGGCTATATCGTCTTAGAATTTTATGACGGTCGATATTTCAAGGTGTTACAAACGGAATGACACCCCCATCCTGGAGGTGGAGGGTATAATAAACTTTTAGAGGGGGAAATGGTAGGGATAAAAATTGTACCAACCAAAATTATGGAATCATGACATTCATTCTAAACGTTTAGGCGAACCACATAAAGCAATTTTAGAGTGTTTGAAGTTTTTGGGGGAAAATTGGACAAAGCGGGATAAAAAGGTACCAACCAAAGTTAAGCAGTAAGAATCATAAGATTCATTCTCAACGTTTAGATAAGTCACATTTTTTTTTGCAAAACTTGCGACAAAGGGAGAAAAATGGTACCAATCAAAGTTATACAGCTGTAATTTCCCACTAAACGCGTAGCTGAGTCACATAAGGACATTTGACAAAATTTAAACTATTTCGGGGAAACGGGACAAAGAGGAATACAAATTGTACCAACCAAAATTATGCAGCTGGAATCATGAAATTCCTTCTAAACACATAGATGAACCAAATAAAACGGTTTTTCAATATTTAAAGTTTTTGGGGAAAACGGGATAAAAATGGTACCAATCAAAGTTATACAGCCGTAATCATAAAATTCATTGTGTATTGCCTTCTAAATGCGTAGACGATTCACATAATGGGACTTAAAAAAATAAACTTTTTGGGGAAACGGGACAAAGGTACCAACCAAAATTTATGAAATTCCTTATTTTTCAAAATTTAAACTTTTAGAGAAGAAACAAGTAAAAACGGCGTTAAGTTCGGCCGGGCCGAACTTTATATACCCTCCACCATGGATTGCATTCCACAGAGGTTGTCGGTTTTCGTAGAAGTGCAGTAATGTTACAGGAAAATATAATTTTTTTAATATAGCCAAACCAAAACAAATACAAATATTGAAAAATTAATTATTATATTAATTATTATATTATTAATTTTATAAATAAATATATTATTTTAATTATTTCAAACCACGCTTATAAGGTAATGCTACCAATACGTCAATTCAAAAAATAAATATTCTTATATTTATATTTTCAAAGCCATAAATATTGGTAGATAGTGGGTGCTACAGTTGGTTGTATTTCCATTCTATTTGAATTCCAAAAGTACAAATTTTGAAAATCCATTATCAGACATACATAGTGCAAAATAACCTAACTTCATGATTCAACCAATTTTTGCCGTAAAAGAAAAAGTACGAATTTGGAAAAAAAACTTTTTATTTTGCGTGTCTATGCATTATCCTAGGTACATTATTCTAGGTACAGCCGTTTGGTTGGTACCATTTTTATCCCTCTATTCCCATTTTGTCCCTTAAAAGTACGAATTTGGAAAAAATACTTTTATATTATGTATCTACTCAATTAGAAGAATGTACACACCGAATTTCGTGTTTCTAGCTGTTGTCGTTTAATATGTACCATTTTTATCCCTTTCTTGCCCCATTTCACCCCCTACAAATAAGAATCACTTTATGGTGCACGTTTTTGCTGTAGGGGGATGCACATACCAAATATCAAGTAAGTACAAGCAGACATATTAAATAAATATGCTTAAATACTCTAAAATATTGGGGAATATTATGAGTATTTTTAGTCCTTGTGAGGGAAAAAATTTTCCCTTTGGACCGATTTCGCACAATTTCAATCGCAACCGATCTACGACTATAAGACGCATTTATGGAAAATTTGAACGTTCTAGCTCCTTTCGTTTAGATGCTAGTGTGCTTTCAACAGACGGACGGACGGACGGACGGACATGGCTAGATCGTCTTAGAATTTTATGACGATCAAGAATATATATACATTATAGGGTCTCAGGTCGATATTTCAAGGTGTTACAAACGGAATGACAATGTTAGTATACCCCCATCCTGGAGGTGGAGGGTATAAAAAGGGACAAAAAATGTACCAAAAAAATCATGTACTTTGAAAAAAGTAATTCCTTTTAAACGCGTAGACGAACCACATTAAACGATTTTTTAATATTTTAAATTTTTGGGGGAAATCGAGCAAAGAGGGATAAAAATGGTACCATTCCAAGTTATGCAGTTGAAATCTAAGTTTCTTGTAAACGCTTAGGCGAGTTACATAAAAGTATTTTTAATTTTTTTTGGGAGCAGGAATTAGTCCTACGAAGTTTTTAGCGCCATTTTGTTTGGTTACAATCCACTGTGTGTGCTTTTGTGCTGTTGTAACAATTGTGTAAACGTAAGCAAATTCAGTGTCGTCGATGACGTATGAAAACCAATTACAGACCGAAACGGAGCAGAATACACAGCCATGGATGGGTATGGCTACAATAACAATGCCCACCACCAAACACAAGTAGAAGTGAGCAACACAACAGCATGGCAAATGATAGCTAGCAACAGTAGCATATTCGAGGTGATACTATCAACAACAACAGTAACGACCACCATAACAACGACAACAATTACATCAATTGTTGTATCGATGGTATCAATGGTATGGATGGTATAGCGATGTAATAATGAAATCGCCCGAAAAATATGGGCAGTTTGCAATTTGCATTTTCGTAGGCTGGGATTTTTACATGAACTGCATGTGACTTGACGACTTCCAATTAAAATCAATTTCCCCAGTTTGATTTGCTTCCACAAAATATCCCAAAGGATGTTGTAAATTTAATTGGGTCGTTTGCGTTGAGCGTTTTCATTCGTTAAGGCTTAGTTATAAGGATATGAGACACCTACACTCAATGATAACCGTTCGAACAAAATGTTGTTGATTGAATCTGATTATATTCGAAAAGGACCAAGAAGAAGATTTTCGTAGGTTTTTCAATAAAACTTTTACATATGGGCAGGAGCAAGCAATTTTCGTTGTTGGTGCCTTTAATGTAAAATTTAATATTTTAACTAAACCTTGAACATGCGTTATCAATTGTGTAACCAATCTGTCAAATGCGGCAAATCGGACATGGAATGACTGCGATTTTTCTGCTGAAACTGCTTTTCATAATGGGGCATGAACAATGGATGGTAGGTCTCAAAAATGACGGCAACACGTACTAAAAATTGCTTTTGGAAATTAAAAAAATTATGTCATCCTAACCAAAGCAATTGGTGTGTTATTTCCACGACACAAAGTGATTTTTAGAAATTTGTAAATTTTAAGGGGAAATGGGCTAGAAATAGTACCAATGAAAATATTGAATAGTTTTATTCGTTGTGCACTGCCCTCTAAACGCGTAGATGAGTCACAAAGATGATTTTTCGTTTTTTTACGAAGAAGTGGGACAAAGAGAGATAGACATGGTACCAAAGAAAATTATGCAGCTGGAATGATAAAATTCGGTGTCAACTTTCCTCTTCCCGCAAGACGAGTGACATAAAGGGATTTTTAAAATATGTACTCTAAGGGAATTGTACAAACCATGGTTACGCAGTTGGCATCTAAATTCCTTGAAAACGCTGGATTTCTTTTAATTCAAATATTGTGGACAGAGAAGAAAAAAATGGTGCCAACAAAATTATACAGCTGGATAAAAATTTAACCTATATATATATATATAAAAGAGTTGCGTTACTGACTAACTGACTGACTGACTTATCATTGACCAGCCCCCAGTCCAAATGGCTGAAGCCAGGGTCATGAAATTTTCGGGGTAGTTCTGAAATATGACGAAGACATCGACTAAGAAAGGGTTTTACAAAATTCGTACTTTTAGGGGGTAAAATGGGACAAAAAGGGATAAACATCGAACCTTCGTCCTGACTAAACGGCAGTAGCTAGAAACATGAAATTAGGTGTGTTCCTTGCACTGACCATGCAGAAGAGCTACAAATAGGGATTTTTCGAAATTTGTACTTTTAAGAAAGGAAAAGGTATACAAATTGTACCACTTTAAGAATTGCAGCTAGAATCGTGAAAATCGGGATTTACATTTCTCTGACAACGTAGACTTGCAATATAAATTGATTTTTCGAAATTTGTACTTATAATGGGTGGGCGGGACAAAAACAGATAAAATTGGTAGCAACTAAAGTATTGTAGCTAGAATCGTGAAATTTGGCATGTAAATTCATCTGACCATGTAGAAGCGCGTTAAAATTGGATTTTTCAAAATTTTTACTTTTAAGGGTTGCGAGTAGGGTTTGGGGTTTCCCGGACTTTTTTCATTTCCCGGGAAAACGGGAATGAAAAGATTCATTCCCGGAAAGGTAATTTATTTTAGGTATGTCTAATATGGTTTAAAATAACAATATTTAGTAACGGATGTGCTTTTTAAAAATACTGACATATTACAAATTAAAAGCGAATATTTTACATTTTACAAATATTTTATTCTAGACTAATTGCCGTCATAAAATTGGACATTCAAATCATAGGCACAAGTGCCTGACAACAATAGCTCGCTGAGAACGTCTTTAATTTAGAAGATTCATTTGTCTAGAGACGAAAATATTTAACAGCAACGGGGGGAAATATTCTAAACTGTAAAATCAATAGAAATATTATAAATATATATATATAATAATATTAATATTAATTAAATAAATTCATAAAAAATAAAACATTGAAATAGTCCAGTCATTAGTTCTTACAGAAGGTCATTTAAATATTCCGTAGGATATACATATTTCTATTCCTATTAGATTTCTCTCGAAAGTTTCCAGGTGAACAATTTAATGTTTTCCCTATTTTTAGACCATTTCTTACTGGCTTCATATGTAAAATAAATTCTTCATTAAGAATATTTTCACCTTTTATCTCGTTGATTCTTCTGGTAAAACAAGAAATTTAAAGTTAAACCAGATAGCACGAGGGGTTAAGTATTGACACTATGTCAGCCATAGTATTGCCAGAATGATATTTTCGATTTATATTAAAAATCCTACAAATATCCTAATAAAAAGTGTGTATTCCCCTAGCTGTGTTTCGCAAAAAAATAGCGACTAGCTAATTTAAAAAGTTTTTTTTTGCAGTAATAAAGAGTGATTTTTTTGAGGTTAGGATTTTCATGCATTAGTATTTGACAGATCACGTGGGATTTCAGACATGGTGTCAAAGAGAAAGATGCTCAGTATGCTTTGACATTTCATCATGAATAGACTTACTAACGAGCAACGCTTGCAAATCATTGAATTTTATTACCAAAATCAGTGTTCGGTTCGAAATGTGTTTCGCGCTTTACGTCCGATTTATGGTCTACATAATCGACCAAGTGAGCAAACAATTAATGCGATTGTGACCAAGTTTCGCACTCAGTTTACTTTATTGGACATTAAACCAACCACACGAATGCGTACAGTGCGTACAGAAGAGAATATTGCGTCTGTTTCTGAGAGTGTTGCTGAAGACCGTGAAATGTCGATTCGTCGCCGTTCGCAGCAATTGGGTTTGTGTTATTCGACCACATGGAAGATTTTACGCAAAGATCTTGGTGTAAAACCGTATAAAATACAGCTCGTGCAAGAACTGAAGCCAAACGATCTGCCACAACGTCGAATTTTCAGTGAATGGGCCCTAGAAAAGTTGGCAGAAAATCCGCTTTTTTATCGACAAATTTTGTTCAGCGATGAGGCTCATTTCTGGTTGAATGGCTACGCATTTCGAGTGAAGAGCAACCAGAAGCCGTTCAAGAACTGCCCATGCATCCCGAAAAATGCACTGTTTGGTGTGGTGTGTACGCTGGTGGAATCATTGGACCGTATTTTTTCAAAGATGCTGTTGGACGCAACGTTACGGTGAATGGCGATCGCTATCGTTCGATGCTAACAAACTTTTTGTTGCCAAAAATGGAAGAACTGAACTTGGTTGACATGTGGTTTCAACAAGATGGCGCTACATGCCACACAGCTCGCGGGTGATTTTTTAAGAGCTTGATAACTTTTTTTTTTAAAAAAACGCATAAAATTTGCAAAATCTCATCGGTTCTTTATTTGAAACGTTAGATTGGTCCATGACATTTACTTTTTGAAGATAATTTCATTGAAATGTTGACCGCGGCTGCGTCTTAGGTGGTCCATTCGGAGAGTCCAATTTTGGGCAACTTTTTCGAGCATTTCGGCCGGAATAGCCCGAATTTCTTCGGAAATGTTGTCTTCCAAAGCTGGAATAGTTGCTGGCTTATTTCTGTAGACTTTAGACTTGACGTAGCCCCACAAAAAATAGTCTAAAGGCGTCAAATCGCATGATCTTGGTGGCCAACTTACCGGTCCATTTCTTGAGATGAATTGTTCTCCGAAGTTTTCCCTCAAAATGGCCATAAAGAGTGATTTTTTTGAGGTTAGGATTTTCATGCATTAGTATTTGACAGATCACGTGGGATTTCAGACATGGTGTCAAAGAGAAAGATGCTCAGTATGCTTTGACATTTCATCATGAATAGACTTACTAACGAGCAACGCTTGCAAATCATTGAATTTTATTATCAAAATGCGTGCTCTGTTAAGAAAGTTCATCGCACGCTTCCATTTTATGGTCAGTTTAATCGACCCACTGAAGCGACTATTCGGGCTATTGTGACTAAATTTCGCACCAAATTTACATTGTTGGACATTAAACCACCAAGACGCTTACGTAGAGTACGAACTGAAGAAAATATCGCAGCTGTATCGGTCAATGTTAATGATGACCATCAATTATCGATTCGTCGCCGTTCGCAGCAATTGGGCCTCTGTTACTCAAAAACGTGGAAATGCCAAAATTGGACTAAGCGGATGGACCACTTGAGGCGCAGCCGCGGTCAACATTTAAATGAAATTATCTTCAAAAAGTAAATGTCATGGACCAATCTAACGTTTCAAATAAAGAACCGATGAGATTTTGCAAATTTTATGCGTTTTTTTTTTAAAAAAAGTTATCAAGCTCTTAAAAAATCACCCTTTACATGGTCAGAGGAATTTACATACCAAATTTCACGATTCTTGCTATAATAATTTAGTTGGTACTATTTTTATCCCTTTTGTCCCGCTCACCTCTTATAAGTACACATTTCGAAAAATCCAATTTTACTGCGCTTCTACATGGTCAGAAGAAGCTACACATCAAACTTCAAGAGTCTGGCTAAAATACTTTATTTAGTACCACTTTTATCCCTTTTTGTCCCGCTCAACCCTTAAAAGTACAAAATGCATTTATACTCCGCTTCTATGTGGTGAGAGGAACTTACATACCAAATTTCACGACTATAGCTGTAATACTTTAGTTGGTACCATTTTTATCCCTTTTTGTCCCGCTCATATCTTATAAGTACACATTTGGAAAGATCCAATTTTACTGCGCTTCTACATATGCAGAAGAACTTACATATCAAATTTCAAGATTCTAGCTGCAATACTTTAGTTGGAACCATTTTTGTCCCGCTCATCTTATAAGTACAAATTTCGAAAGATGCAATTTTACTGCGCTTCTAAATAGAAGAGCGTTAAAATTGAATTTTTCAAAATTTGTACTTTTAAGGGTTACGAAGGACAAAAAGGAATAATAATGGTACTAATTTAAGTATTGCAGCTATAGTCGTGAAATTTGGTGTGTAAATTCCTCTGTCAAGGTAGAAGCGCAAATCCTAATGGATTTTTTCGAAATTTATGCCTAAAGGGTGTGAGCGGGACAAAAAGGGATAAAAATAGTACCAACTAAAATATTGCTGTTATAGTCGAGAGATTTGGTGCGTAAATTCCTCTGACAACGTAGACTTGCAACATAAATAGATTTTCAAAATTTGTACTTTTAAGGGGAGAGCGAGACCAAAATGGATGAAAATGGTACCATGGTAGAATCATGAAATTTAGTATGTAAATTCCTCTGACCATGTAGAAGAGCCATCAAAATGTATTATTTTTCGAATAAAAGGCTGTGCGGTTGTATTTTTTTTTGTTAAAAACTGGGTAGAAATGATAAAAAATATATATACGAAGGGAGTTCAGCTAAAACAGTGCACATTGACAAGCACATTCCTTTTAATGTATATGAGTGCTATGTTTCCAATTTTCTTTTTTAGAAAAGAACATCAAATAAATACTATCCTAAAACAGAGACGGATAATAACAAATACCTGGCTTTTTCGCGCGCGAAGCAGCGGGTACTGCTAGTACTTTATATTGTCTGAGGTCTATATTTCAAAGTGTTACAAACTGATTGATATTCCTGGAGGTGGAGGGTATAAGAATATCCATAAAAATTTCATTGCATTGATTTAATAAATTAGTATGGTGGTAGTTTCCTTTCTTTTAGGGGCAATTTATTCCCTCATATATACATATATTTCAACCACTTCCAGTCCCAATCGATGTACAACTATTAGTTCAAGCTCAATTATTTTGAGATGTTGCAAATATCTCAGAAAGTCATAACGACATGTTTCATTCAATTCTTCTTTCACAACTCTTTATGGGGTAAGTCGAGTGAATAATGTTTAATGTCAGCTAAACAATCTATTCAGAGATATTACTGAGGACACAGACAGGTATGATGCAAAACAATTCCGCTCAATATAATGGATTGTAATCAAAAGCATGTTGTGATGTCTTCGTAAGTATCTATTTTGGTCTATTTTCCCCATTGTCCATTACAATACACTTGAGATGATTCATTATCGTCAATTTGGACTATGCCGTAGTTGAAATGCATGCCGTGTAAAACAATTGATTGATATTATGCATCTCAATCTGAAGCTGAATCTAAGTTCCTCGTATATCTATTTCAGTAATTCAATTGTAGTGTATGCCATGATATGGACAATGAGTCATTATCAATCCGGACTATCTTTAGAAAATATTTCCTAACAAGGCATAGCGTGCAACACAATGTGATTGTGATTCAAATGAAAAGAAAAACTATTTGTCTCTCACATTATGAATGCAATCTGAATAAGTTCCTCATATAATACACACATATAATTGTTATAATTTTAGTCTCTCATTCCTGCGAAACTCTGATTATGTCTGCAGCCATAAGACAAACATTTATCGGGAAATTATATATTTTTTGGTTTTTCTTCTCATCGATATCACTTTATTAATAACATTTTTCAGTTGAATTCAAAACTCAAAATGGCCACATGCTGTGTCTGATTACGATTATTAATAATAGCCGAAAAAAAGAGCAAGCTCACGTTTTTCCTCCGCCTTTGTCTGCTCTTGTGTTTGTGCTTGTACTTGTCATTAAATTTGAAATTGAAATTATAATTATTGGTTGTGATTACCAACGTAGTTTTTTTGGTTTTTGTTTGAGACTCAAACCGAACACATTAAAATATCACAGATTACAAGCAGTGCATGGATTTATGAAGTTGTGCTCGGTTTGAGTAGCACTCAATTGAAATTGGAAAGAAAGAAACACAAAGATTAATTGTTAACAGCGTTAGTTCACAGTGCACCATAATGTTGCAAATACATGGGAACGACGCAGCATGAACAGAGCGAGCCAGCGTGCGGCATATCTTATAATTAAATAACTCCACCCTTTCACGAGTATGAAAAGAAGTTGGCCGCAGCAATATCTGCTGGCTGCTGACTGCTGGTCTTGGTTGCTACGTCGGCGATGGTGACGGTGTCCCATGACACGGAGTCATGTGCAGGTGGCTACCACCACAAGGAAGTGATATTAATGTCAATTCAATGGTTTCGCTTTACTCATCCATCATGATCGAACTTGTGACAAAGCTGTTACAAAACTGTTTTGTGGTTGGAATCCCTTTGGAAACTTTTGAGTTCATACGGTGCTGGATACACAGGAACCAAGAAAAGAAAAATATCCCCACAAACTTATCTGACCTGGGAAAGAGACCTATTGTTTAGAGCCGGCTACAAATGTCTAATACTATTTATCAGAAAAGCTTCACTCACAAAAGCCACAAGCAGTAATGAAGTGATACCTCTCCTGAATAAATCTAAACCTGGGTTGTCTGGCTGGAGCGTACACCACAGCTTCAAGAACAAGACCCGAAAGGCCTACAATAGCACTATATGCTGTACTAAACATAGTGTGGGACGATTTTATTGGTACTGCGAGGCCGAGGGTGAGGCATGTAAAATTTTAAATTTGAACAACCGATTACTTTGACTTTGAAAGGTAGAATAACAATCATTTTTATTCCAAGTTGGGGGTATACTAACTTTGTCATTCCGTTTGTAACACCTTGAAATATCGAGCTGAGACCATATAAAGTATATCGATGGCATATATTCATAAGTGGCTATGAACCATTTTCTCGAAAATGAGTTTTTGATGCCAAACTATTCTCAGATCTGTCATATAAAATTGGAGAAGAATTTTTTTCTAAAGCCACCGAAGGTTATAATTCACTACAACGATCTTGATTAAAACATTAGACTTAGGGTATATCGTACTATCAAATCCCATCATTACGCGGTTAATAGCATTTTGGTTCCCAAGTTACCAGACTAAAATAGTGAAAGTAAAATTAAAAATAAAAAAGTCAAATTGTGAAAAATATTTTTAGAAAAAAAAACCCGTCATACTAGCTGAACCCCGCCCGCTTCGCCAGGCAAAAAACAAATGGTAAAATTAAAGACAGGTTTCTTATTGATTTTTCGTGGTCAGTAATATATATATACGTTCTAATTTTCAACCTTCTAGCTCAAAAAACACTTTTGCCACGCCTCCACCGTCCACGAAACGAAAACTCAAAATCGGGCATCATATTTATCTTTCTCATGATCAGTAATATATACGCTCTAATGTTCAGCCCTTTAGCTCTAAAACATTTTTGCCACGTCTCCACCGCCCACGAAAATCCAAATCTCGGCATCAAATTGAATTTGCTCGTGGTCAGTAACATATATGTACCAATTTTCAGACTACTACCTCTCAAAAACACTTTTGACACGCCCACTCCGCCCACAAAACGAAAATCCAAATTGCGGCATCATATTTATTATTCTCGTGGTCAGTAATATATATATATACCAATTTTCAGCCTTCTAGCTCTCAAAAACACTTTTGCCACGCCCCCTCCGCCCACAGAGCAAATTTTTAAAAATTCTATAGCCTTCCTGACCTGCATTTATCATTGGTTCAGCCGTTTACGCGTGATTGCGGAACAAAAAAACAGACAGACTTACACTAAGGTTTTATAATATTAATAGGGATTGATAATACCAAAATATTTTTATGACATATGATTGCTGACTTCATGGGGAATATTTGTGTCAGAAAAGTTTCAGAATCCTGATCAGAGAAAGTTTAAATATAAGCAATTGCAACCGCGAATGTTGGATTTTCCAACAATTGCAGCGATTTCCGGACTGACTACACATATGTTATAAGCGATGTTGTTTCTTAATAAACAAACAAAAATTCAGCCGGATCCGTTGGCTAGATCGCGAGAAAATACAAAAAAAAAAACAAAAATGTCCTGAATGAAAATCATTTTAGCCATATTTGCCGCGAAAATGAAAAATTTCCAAAAATATTCAATTTGTATTTTTTGTTTACCCTGCCCTACCACCAATATCCACTTTTTGTAAAAAAATTGGAAAAACGGATAAAAATGGTACCAATCTGACGGATGAAGCTGGAATCTTCTGTGTACATCCCAGATAATGCGATTTCTACACAACATTGCCAACATTTCAGAAAAAAAAAACGTTATCGAGTTTACAATTAATCTTATTTATATATTTGGGCATAAATGGTTTTGTGTTTATTTCAACATGCATGGCAATGAACCATAAAACCGCGAATAATAGGAAATTTTGAAAACTTTTTTAACCGTAGCAATTAGAAATCCTCTAAACTGTAGCAGAATGATTCATAATTACTCTTAAAATAAGGGAGTAAATCATTTTTTTCGCTCTCCTGAATATAAGCTCTCGATATATATTCTTGATCGTCATAAAATTCTAAGACGATCTAGCCATGTCCGTCCGTCTGTTGAAAGCACGCTAGCATCTAAACGGAAGGAGCTAGGACGTCCAAATTTTCCATACATTCGTCTTATAGTCGTAGATCGGTTGGGATTGAAACTGGGCGAAATCGGCCCAAAGGGAAAAAATGTTCCCTCACAAAGACTAAAAATACTCATAATAACCCCCATTATTTTAGAGTATTTAAGCATATTTTTTCAATATTTCTGCTTGTACTTGCTTGATATTGGGAATGCGCATTTGCCCTATAACAAAAACGTGCAGCATTAAGTGATTTTTATTAGTTGTGAGTGAAATAGGACAAAAAGGGATAAAAATGGTACATATTAAACGACAACAGCTGGAAACACGAAATTGGGTGTATACATTCCTCTAAATGAGTAGATACATAATATAAAAGTATTTTTTCCAAATTCGTATTTTCAAGGGGTAAAATGGGATAAAAATGGTACCAACCAAACGGCTGCACCTAGAATTATGAAATTCGGTGTATACATTCCTCTGATTGCGTAGACACGTAAAATAGAAGGATTTTTCGAAATTCGTATTTTTTGGGGTTCAAATGGGAAAAAGGGGATAAAAATAGTACCAACCAAATGTTCGCAGCTAGAGTCATGAAAATCGGTGTATACATTCCTCTGATTGCGTAGACACGTAAAATAAACGGATTTTGCGAAATTCGTACTTTTTGGGGTTAAAATAGAAAAGGGGATAAAAATAGTACCAGTCAAATGATAGCAGCTAGAGTCATGAAATTCGGAGTGTACATTCCTCTGACTGCGCAGACGCGAAAAATAAAAGTTTTTACCAAATTCGTACTTTCAAGAGATACAATAGGTACAGAGGGATAAAAGTGGTACCAACTAAACGGCTACAGCTAAAACGATGAAATTCGGTGTGTACATCCCTCTAATTGCGTAGACACATAAAATAAAGAGCTTTTAGAAAGTCGTACTCTTAAGGGGGAAGAATAGGAAAAAAGGGGAGAAAAATGGTACCAACCAAATGACAGCAGCTAGAATCATGGAATTCGTTGTTTACATTACATTTGACTGCATAGACAAGCAAAATAAAAAATTTCGAGAAGAGATCGGCCTTCAGTTCAGCCTTCATGAAGCTCATTTCCATCTCGGTGGCTATGTCCATAAGCAAAATTGCCGCATGTGGGGTTCAGAGAACCCACACGTGATTATTGAGAAGCCAAAGCATCCAAACGAGTCACGATTGGTGTGGATTTTGATCTGAGCAAGTCGTGGTAGTCATATTAATGATATTAATGATACCTTTTCAATAAATCCAGAAATTTGAAAAAAATAATCAGTACTTCTTTTATAGCCGATTCTAATTTAAAGTTTTAAATGGTCCATCCTATATTTCTACACCATGGGCTTAGTTACTTAGTATGTAAGATGAAAAATCCTGTCTGTAAGACCTGTCCCAAAATTCGCAAATTCGCTCTATTTGTGAGATAACATCCATACGTTGTTGAGGAAAACATCCACACGTTGTGTGAAAGCGTACAATTCAGGGTTCTCTTTATTCCTTGGCACTTGACAGGGCATAGTGACAAAACATGCTTATAAAATACACATTATAATTCATCTTTTGACCAGTATTGCTGAACATAACCTATACTGAAAATGTAAGAAACCCATGGCAAAAGTAAACATTTTGATAAAACAAAGAATTACGGATCAAATGTTCGAAACCGTTTCAAAATCGAAAACAATTTCGCTCAAATTTGATTATCTTCTTCAGAACACAAGAAAATGATGTGGAAGTGAGTCGTAGGATCGATTTTTTAAGGACTTTGAACGCACAGGATATAGATATTGCCTTTATTCAGGAGACTCATTTGGGGGAGAGTCGCAGAATTAGGCTTGAGGGTTATAACATCTGAAGGGATAGTAGTTCACAGGGTGTTGCCATAGCTACTAAGGTTTCATATTCGTTTTCGAGAGTTGACATTCCAGGGTTATTCTGGTGTAAGGAGGAGGATTTTGTTCGTTTCGTTATATATTCCCTGTAACTATGGAAATAGAAGAATTTTTAATGGTCTTTCACCGCTGGCTGAATTCTGTCGAGATTTCGACGGTACAGTAATTGGTGGGGACTTTAATGCCAAGCATACATCATGGGGTGATGCTATTAGTAACAGCAATGGGATTACTTTTTTTGATTGGTTGCAGCGTTCTGCTGTAGATTTTTTACGCTTTTGTGATTCTGTTCCATCGTATCCGAATGGGTTGTCTTTTCTGGACCATTTTATTATTAGCCCGAATTTGTTAGAGAGTGGGCATACGAACGTACGAATATCTAGTCTCCCTTCTTTCTCCGACCACTTTCCACTCAAACTGCGGATAAGGCTTCCGGACTTCGAGATGCTATTGAATCCTTCACAAAATCCCACAAAATCTGTCGAATTTTGAGATTGACGAGTACATTAGGAAATTTACTACGTCTGTGAATTGTATAGTTGATTTACATTCGGAGAGGGTTGAGATCAGGAAGAGTAGATTTGTTGTCTCGGATAGGGAAAAACATTTATACAGAATTAAAAACGGATGGCAAAAGGAGATGAAAAGAATATTTCACCGGACTCTAAATAGGAATGACCCGAATTATGCTCTACTGTCAAAGGAGGTGCAGTTATTAAACAGAATTATAAAGAGACAAGTGGAGATTGAACAAACTCAGATTTTTAATGAGAAACTTAGGATAATTAGGCCAGGACCAACTGCACATAGGAATGTCATAGGAAGAGCTTATCACTGAAAACACTTGTTGTGAATGGCGAGGTTACAGAGGATGATGACCCTAAATTAGAGAAATTGAAGGATCATTTTTCGAATATTTATGCCGGTTCGGCTCCAGATAGGGATATATCGGGTATTCAGAGGACGGTGGAGAGGACTCTATCTGTTGTTGCGGATCATGATTGTATATTTACTGCAGATTGTTCTGCTCGTGTTCCGCCATGGTTCCCGATATGGTGCAATATATCCCCGATAGTGTTGAGGGAATTCGAGATTCTCGAGAGAAAGATTCTGCGATATTGTATTGGGAAAAACTTTGAGTCGTTCAACCGTCGTCATTCAAATGTTTATATTTACAAAGAGTCGAAGGTTACTCCAATAGGTCTCTATGTTTGTGACATTATTGATAAGTTTGTGACAAGGGCTTCTTTTCATGAGAATGATTTTATTACCGCCATTTACGATGCACAGCAGGACTGTGGTTGGTCTGATGTACGCTATCTTTCTCACATTGGATATCTTAGAGAAAATCCACCTAATTTTGATTTATCAGTGGCTATACGTCCTGAATTCTACAGGAAGTCTCTTCTTGGCGCACACATAGGGGATAGCGTTAAGGTAACGTATACATAACTCTTGATATGCTCTTGTTTTCTTTTATTATTATTATTATTTTTTTTTAATTTTAAGTTTTGGTTTTATTTACATTTAATTTAGAATTAAGATTAGTTTTAAGCGCATTTTTGAGATATTACACTCTCATGTCCTGCAAAGCCCCGGGAGCAAGGACAATATTCTATACTGCTTTAATAATATTTATATACAATCCGCTTATTGGAAAAGCATGGTGCTGTACAAACTTCGATATTTTTCATTTAGATAATACATTATAGTCTTAAGTAATTTCTTGTTCATCGAATTAGTTAAAATCTGTCATTGTTTTTAAAAAAGGCTCAATAAATCTAATCCAATCTTCTCTCTATCCTTTTAGTATACAACCACTGCATAAATCGAGCAGAAACGAAATTACAGTATCCGGGAAGAAGTCGTCTGTACCGGGAGATTAAAAAAATATATAATTATGATTTATGAATAACACTGTGCAACATTTTTGAAGTCATTTCAAAATAACCATATACGGACACCGCTACATGATAAAAGACCAAAAAAAAAGACCCGTGTTTTTTTCCCCCCAAAGTCATGCACTTTTTTTTATGGGCCCCCAGAGATTTGAGGCCTCGGTGTAATTTTTGGAAAAAAGTGATCATATTCTCAGGCTCATATCTTGCAAACCGTTCGGAATTTTGATTTACTCTCTGAGGCAAAGTTCTAGCTCTTGTCATAAAGAACAAAAATTGTGAACATATAAAATCAAAAAAACTTCATCTTCAAGGTCAAAATCGCAAAAAAACTTAAAAAAATTCGATTTTTTTTAACCTTTTTTCCCCTGTTCAGGTCCATAGGTAGCAAACCGCTGAAAATTCAGGGAAACAATCAACTACAAAAATGTACCTAAGATCTCAATAAACAACTTTCTAGAACATATGAACTTCCTAGGAATTATTCTTAACACCGTTTAGCTAGCGCTTAGGTAGCCGCAAAATTGAAAAATTTCCCGCTGAGTTCTCGTTGACGTCGCGCTGTGTACTGCCTCAATGTGAGCGTCGTGTCGCTTTTATATTGTGTGCTGCGGCTACATATGTGTTGTTAATGTTGTTGGTACAAATGGATTGCGACTACTTCGCTGCTTTGAATTGTCATGTGTTTTGTTAGTGCAAATTTTTGGACCGACGACTTTGTTGTTGTTTGTTGAATGGCATCGATGATGTCGTGTGGGTAAGAAATACTGGAATAAACAATTTTTCACTTTTGCGGCTACCTAAGCGCTACCTAAACTGTGTTAAGAATAATTCCTAGGAAGTTCATATGTTCTAGAAAGTTGTTTATTGAGATCTTAGGTACATTTTTGTAGTTGATTGTTTCCCTGAATTTTCAACGGTTTGCTACCTATGGACCTGAACAGGGGAAAAAAGGTTAAAAAAATCGAATTTTTTTAAGTTTTTTGCGATTTTGACCTTGAAGATGAAGTTTTTTTGATTTTATATGTTCACAATTTTTGTTCTTTATGACAAGAGCTAGAACTTTGCCTCAGAGAGTAAATCAAAATTCCGAACGGTTTGCAAGATATGAGCCTGAGAATATGATCACTTTTTTCCAAAAATTACACCGAGGCCTCAAATCTCTGGTGGCCCATAAAAAAAAGTGCATGACTTTGGGGGAAAAAAACACGGGTCTTTTTTTTTTGGTCTTTTATCATGTAGCGGTGTCCGTATATGGTTATTTTTTTTCGTGTTGCACTGTGTAATCGTATAAAATAAAATATTTGTATGGATATGGGAAATTTAAATTTCAGATCACTTTTTCGAGCTGGACAATGACCCACACAATGTTATCATTCAATATGCTCAAAGTTAACGGTGCGTAACTTTCATATTTCTGCAAATAGCAAAGCAAACTGAGAACAAATGATAATACAATATTTATATTTATTATTGAAAGGCCGAAGGAGCATACTTTTAGGCATAAGTTTGTATGCAAAGTATAAGGCCGCAAATGACGTCCTATCTCACTAATATTTGATACAAGACGATCATTATTATTAAGATAATCGGCTCAGATCCTAACATTAATACTTCCTTCCAGCCTGGAATTTTTCCTAAAATGACTGTATTTTCTTAAATAAACCTATATTCCTCAGTCCGTTTGTCCAGGCAAAAATACTGATCCGTTTTTTAGATTTAAGTATAGTTCCCATATAATCTAAATTCGCCAAAATTTCAACGATGAACGAGAGAACGAGACTTGTTGCAATTTTCAAATGCGTAAAAAAATAATTTTAATTCTCATTTACTTAAAAGATCATTACTGTCGGCGTACCTTCTCTCGCTCTCTCGCAGCGCTAGTGTTGAAACACAGATAAATGTCTGATTAATATGTTCCAACGATATATGTAATCGTGTGGACGTATTTCAAATTACTCTATTATTATTTAGGCCTATCGAAAGTTAATTGAGTTTTGGTTTTTGTTTCAATTACTTTAAATACTGTGTGTAGAATTTAGTGAATGGGATTTAAACGTTTTGGACGCAGCAAAAACAAAAACAAAAAACATTGTGAGAAAATTGTTGTTTAGATCAACGCAGATAACATGACATCATGTTAGCAAGCGTGTTTAAGCTATTAGATGATGGCAGGGTATGGAAATTGGAAAACTAAATCAAAGAGTTAATGGGACAATTTTCGATGGTGGGATATGATATGCGAAGCCATGAGCCATTGAAAGATATTAAAATAAAAATAATACTGAGAACTTCGCAGGAAATCGATAGAGATTCTCATACTCCAAAGGTTGTGCTCGATTAAAAGTTTGTAGTAATTGAAAGAGACCTAAATACCTAGTGAATTTTTAGAGAATAATTATAATGATAAATATCACCAGCGGTTAATACTAAAAATAATACGATGATGCATCTTCTCCAAACTCACACTCAAAGGGGTATTTTTCGTAAGAATCTAATGTACCATTCACACAATGCCATCCTCAATCCTCAGATAATGTTGTAGATAGGCCTTTCAGATGTAAAGAGTGATTTTTTTGAGGTTAGGATTTTCATGCATTAGTATTTGACAGATCACGTGGGATTTCAGACATGGTGTCAAAGAGAAAGATGCTCAGTATGCTTTGACATTTCATCATGAATAGACTTACTAACGAGCAACGCTTGCAAATCATTGAATTTTATTATCAAAATGCGTGCTCTGTTAAGAAAGTTCAGAAAGAAAGAAATTGTGTTCAGCGACGAAGCTCATTTTTGGCTCAATGGGTACGTAAATAGGCAGAATTGTCGATTTTGGAGTGAATATCAGCCAGAAGCATTGCAAGAGCTACCAATGCATCCAGAAAAAGTCACAGTTTGGTGCGGTTTATGGGCTGGTGGCATCATTGGACCGTACTTCTTCAAAGATGATGCGAATCGTAACGTAACTGTGAATGGTGAGCGCTACCGTGAGATGATATCCAACTTTTTTTTGCCCAAAATGGAAGAACTGAACTTGGTTGACATGTGGTTTCAACAAGATGGCGCTACATGCCACACAGCTCGCGATTCTATGGCCATTTTGAGGGAAAACTTCGGAGAACAATTCATCTCAAGAAATGGACCGGTAAGTTGGCCACCAAGATCATGCGATTTGACGCCTTTAGACTATTTTTTGTGGGGCTACGTCAAGTCTAAAGTCTACAGAAATAAGCCAGCAACTATTCCAGCTTTGGAAGACAACATTTCCGAAGAAATTCGGGCTATTCCGGCCGAAATGCTCGAAAAAGTTGCCCAAAATTGGACTTTCCGAATGGACCACCTAAGACGCAGCCGCGGTCAACATTTAAATGAAATTATCTTCAAAAAGTAAATGTCATGGACCAATCTAACGTTTCAAATAAAGAACCGATGAGATTTTGCAAATTTTATGCGTTTTTTTTTTAAAAAAAGTTATCAAGCTCTTAAAAAATCACCCGTTATATCACCAATTTCACGCAATCTGTTTTATTCATTTTTAATTCCCGCTGAGTTCGCCGCAGCAGACCGTAGACCGTACAAATGATTAGGATCACTTCACATGGAAGTACTTAAAAAAGCAAATAAATAAAAGTAATTAAGTCCAGCGACCATGGTAACAAATAGAGCAAAATAAAAATCCAAATAGTTGCATGCTTCCATCGAAGCAGCCGAAACAATGTCAAAGTCATTTTGGAGAAATAATAAAAAATAAATATTTTCGTTGTGCAAGTCACAACACAAGTCTAAGCGCGAAATCCATATAAAGACAGCGAAACGCATTAAATTAGTGCAAAACTATGTTGGTTTTCGAAATGGTATGTTCGCTTTTTTTCTAATCAAACGTGAGTAATCTTAATTGTGAAAATCACAAAAAATCGAGAATAACCTTGTTGGAAACCTATATTAAGACTTCAGGTTGAAAATAAATGCAAAGAATGACTTACCTGTTTGGGCAGATGTGTGACCTCCATGATCTGGAAAGAAAAGAAGAAAAACCAAATATTAAAATTCTTTCTCTCAGTGTACTCATATAGGCGAGATCGAAAAATTCTACACGCTGCTTTCATATCTAATCTAGGCAAATCGCTTGACTACCATATAATTATAGCTGCACACACGGCGACGACATTTTGTACGCACCCGGCCGGTGCGGTAATTGACGTTCTTAAATTATCCCAGCCTTTGACAAAGCCATCCATTAAAGTTGCACTTCGTTATTCGTTGTTGTTGTGAGCTGAACGCAAACACATAACAATCAATTTTAATTCACAAAAATTTCATAATTTTTGTTGGCGTGTTTTTTTGTTGTTTTGGGTTTGCATAGAGAACCGAAACCGCCTCTTTTTGATCGCTGCATTTAATTACAGCATTGAGCTGAGTTGTGCGCAGCCGCAACTGCCAAAAAAAGTAAATGTGAACAACGTCAATAAGTATCGCAGTAAAAGTGTAAATTTTTTTCGCGTAAACGCATTTTTAATCACTTAAGTCCGGTTCGCACTGCTGCCAAACATGGTCAGACAATTTGGCTAGAGCCGCAGTTTGATGCAAGTGTTGCAACCGAAACAGATGGCCGTCGTTAAGTGGAGTAATTGCTGGGTGTTGCCCAAGTCACGCCTTTGGAAAAAAAGTTAGGAAATTTCCTAAGCTCCATTGGCATGCATATTATTCTAAATGAGGTTTTTGTCTTAAATCAGATACTGGAGGCTTTTTTAATTTTGTAGATATAATTATTACAGAATTATCTGATGTGGATCATGGAATAAAAAATATTTGAACTTCAAGCTGGAACGTCATGATATCTCACTATTTATAGTGATACTAGCAAATACCCGCTACTTCGTACGCGGAAAAATAGTATGGTATTTACAGTATTTTGTATCGGTATTCAAACTGCTTTTTTATATTTTGAAATTGCCTTAGTGGATATCACTTTCAGCGTAAATCGTTTGTAAACGCTCACAACTTTTGAAGAATCGCTACTTATTTAGAGGTATATTTGCACTAACTTTTCGCTACGATTTACAATTAATTTGTACAAGGTGTACAAATTAAAAAATCAATTTATACTTTAATTTATAGGCACAAAATGGAAACAATTTTTCTACAAAAAATCATATAAAGTAGAAAATTATTTGCACGTTTCTTTCCTAAGCTGTGAAAATATCATTAGGGATAGAAAAAAAGTGTAACGCATTGAAGGAGAGATTTAAAACCATAAGTATGTCCAAAGTCCCTTTCACGTCCGTCTGACTCGCTGGTATACACGATAACTCACCGAATTTTATTATTGCAGCGTCATCCATGTTGTTGGCACCTTTTTTATCCCGCTTTTCTCGTTTACCCTTTAAAAGTACGAATTTCGAAATATTCCTTCAATTTGCATTTTCAGGAATGTACACGCCGAATTTCATGATTCCAGCTCCGTATGTTTGATTGGTACCATTTCTACCCAATTTCACTCACAAAAGTACGAATTTTGAAAAATAGTTTCTTAGTCGCATTCGTGCTGTAAAAGTAATGCTCGTTCCGAATTTCATGATTCTAGGCCCAGTTGTTTGGGGGCTTTGTACCACAACCCATCCCATTTATTTTTTTATCCCATTTAATCCCTTAAAAGTACAAAAAATACGAAAAATGCTTTCTTATTAGTGATCTGCGTTGTAAAACGAATATACACACCGATTTTCATTATTGTAGCGTCATCCGTGTTGTTGGTACCTTTTTTATCCCATTTTTCCTTTAAAAGTACAAATTTCGAAAAATTCCTTCATTTTGCGATTCTAAACATTTTGAGGGATGTATACACCGAATTTTATGGTTTCAGCTCCATCCATTTTATTGGTACTATTTTATCCCTTTTTACCCAATTTCACCCCCAAAAAGTAAGAATTTTGAAAAATATTTTCATGGGCGCGTTGAAGCTATAAGAGGAATTTTTTTTACCAAATTTCAAAATTCTAGTCCCAGCCGTTTGGTCATTGCGGTGGTACAATTTTTATCCCTCTTTAACCCATTTTACTCCTTAAAAGTACGAATTACGAAAAACTCCCTTCAAATCTGATCTCTTCGCTGTAAGATAAATGTACATACCAAATTTCAAGATTCTAGCTTCAGCCATGTTGTTGGTGTAATTTTTGTTCCATTTAACCCCCCAAAAGTACGAATTTTTAAAATATCACTTTTTGCGATGTCTTCATTACGCTAGAGCAATATCCATACCAAATTTCAAGATTCTAGGCCCAGCCGTTTGGTCATTGCGGTGGTACTATTTTTATCCCTTTTTACCCGATTTCACCCCCAAAAAGTACGAATTTTGAAGAATATGTCCTTGGGCGCGTTGAAGCTATAAGAGAAATTTTTGTACCAAATTTCAAGATTCAAGTCCCAGCCGTTTGGTCATTGCGGTGGTACAATTTTTATCCCCCTTTACCCCATTTTACCCCTTAAAATTACGAATTACGAAAAACTTCCTTCAAATCTGATTTCTTCGCTGTAAGGGAAAAGTACATAACAAATTTCATGATTCTAGCTTCAACCATGTTGTTGGTACAATTTTTGTCCCATTTAACCCCCCAAAAGTACGAATTTTTAAAATGTCACTTTTTGCGATGTCTTCATGCCGCTTCAGGAATATCCATACCAAATTTCAATTTCAATTCTAGGCCCAGCCGTTTGGTCAATGCGGTGGTACCATTTTTATCCCTTTTTACCACGTTTTACCCCTTAAAAGTACGAATTTCGAAAAATTTCATGATTCTAGCTCTAGCCGTTTGGTCTGGGGAGTGATCAGTCAGTCACTCAATCACGCAACTCGTTTATATATATAGATAGGGGGGTTCTCAACAATGAGTTTATGCTGAAATTTAATAAAACAATCACGCTACCGCCTAGATATTTGATACAATTTGAATGATGGTCTGAATTATGTTGACGCTGAGGGCATCGATTAATAGCGGCTTCAGAAAATTCCACTAGAAAACGTTTTGGCGTTTGGCGATGTTTAGTTCAATATTTGGAAATTGGTTTATCAGGTTAAAAGTATTGACAAACTGTAAACTTTTTAGAAGGTAAGGGGTAAAATCAGAGAATTAAAAAAAACAAAAGTGGACGAATTTTATGCCCACTGAGATGAATTCAATTAATATTCATTTACACGAACTTTAAAACAACATCATTACTTTAACTTTATTAATTTGATTTTTCTGCGAAATCAGTTATTATAAGGTTTTTTGGGAATAGTTCCGGAAAATGAACTCCGATTGGTATAAAATTTAGCATGAAGGATGAAGGCAATTTGCTCATCTCTTTAGCTGCGTTCTTAAATATTAAGAGTTAATGAGAAAAAATTAATAATTCGTTTTTGAACTAAACAATCTGACTTTTGCACTTAATGTATCCTATCTTCCAAGGGCGCAATATCGTGAAGGCAAAAGTTAACCTTCAAAGACTTTTTTATTTTATTTTAATATAAATTACAATACAAAGTTAATTTATATTCTAATTTTGGGTCCAGGGATTGAGCCGGGGTGACTAAGACCATTGTAGCTAGTTATTGCAGCGACAGACCAGAGCCTCTGGTGGGAATCGAACCCACAACACCCACGCTGATAGTCGAGCACGCTACCAACTCGACTACTGGGGCGCTCGCCTTCAAAGACTTTTAAAGAAAAAAATGTATTTTTTAATATTTATTACAAACAAACTTTATTTGCCACAAAAACAGATTTGGCGCCATAATAAAGCTAAGAAACCACAATTAAAATTATGTTTTTTTTTTCAATTTTCAAAGCTTAAAAAGGTAATAAATAAAATTGTAATAAAAAAATCGGCGCATTGTGAACAAATAAGTAAAATGATGTTAGAAAACCAAAAATATGAAAAGTAGTCATATTTGGGCTAATTTCTAAAATATAGCCGATTTTCATTGTTAATGTATTGGGGCTGAAAAAATATTTGGGATTGGTCATACATTTGACTGCACTAGGGGCCTCCTTGGGCCAGTTAGAGTGATGGGAGCAAATTTTATATTATTTAGGTATTATGTGGGAGCCCCATTAAGGAGTGGGAATAGGAGGTAAGTTTGTTCAGAAAAAATGTTGTGGAGGGAAAATTTGTGAAGGTCGGTCTTACCTTTAACCCAGCTAGGGGCGACTCCAGGAAAGTTTTGGGCCTTACTGTCATAACAAAAATTATAAAAAATAAAAAAATCGTATGGGGATCACCCTAAGGGTTGACGATATGAGGTAAGTATGTTCGGAGAAAATGCGGGGGTTGAAAAAATATTAGGGGTAGGTCACAAATTTAACTCCAGTAGAACGGTGGGAACAAATTTTACAAAAAAATTAGTATACCCCCATCCTGGAGGTGGAGGGTATAATAATTTTTGTATGGGAGCCAACCCTATCGAGTGGAGATAGGTGGTATGCGTGTTCCAAAAAAAATGTTGGGAAGGGAAAATTAATGGGGGTCGGTATTACATTTAACCCCTCTGGGGACGACTCCGAGGCAGTTTTGGGACTTTTTGTGTATTTTTTCCTCTTTTGACCTCAACTTTGACCCCGATGAGAGCCCTCTTAGACTGGGCATATTTCCGATTGTTATAAATTTAAGCATGACGAAAAATGATTTTACTCACATGACTAAATTGCGTTTGGGAACTAAAAAAACTGACTTTTTGCACTAAAGAGTGCAATTTCGTGCAGGCAAAAGTTACCCTACAAAAACGGGGAACCCTTCAACATTTCCAAATATGTATATGTTTCGTTTAAGGCTTTTCAAGGAAACAAGGTGTGTTGGTCCAAAGTCAGACATTTCTACAAAAAGGATATTTTTTAAAATATTTATTACAAACAAACTATATTTGGCACAAACATAGTTTTGTCGTCCTAATAAAGCAAAGAAACCACAATTTCTAATAAAAAATTGAGGGCAAAATCTCTTAAAATGTCTGAGAAACAGTTCGACGAAGTCAAAAAAAGAAATTACGTTTTTTCAATTTTCCAAATCTGAAAAATGTGAAAATCTGTAATACAAAAAAAAAATAAATTTCTATGCATTATATAAAGATATGTAAAAAAATAAAAACAAAAACAATTTTACTTTTCTTTAAAATTGAAAGATACGAAAAGTAGTCAACTTTTGGCCGATTTCTGAAATATACTCGATTGCCTGATTTTTTTTACAGAACTCAAAAATGTCTACTAGAACAGAAGTTATTGAATTTTGGCCAATGGATTTTGATTCTGAACCACTGTGCGCTACTACAAATTTGTTGCATTTTATAAGATTTTGGTGGAAAGGATATATATTTTGTATGGTTTACCTACGCGTCCATTACATACCTAATAGCTTGAATATATTGAATCATATATTGATATAATTGTTTAAAAAGAATCTTGTGTGAAATTTTTACTAAAATATAAATAAATTGTTTTATTTTTGGCCAGCGAGGCAACACTGTGCGAAATTCTCATAATATAATACTATCCAACAAATTAAGAATTTTTATTGGAACAGAATAGCGACCCTTTAATGTTCAGTAGACCATTTTTGCAGAATAAATCAAAATCATATGGATCCGTTGGATAGATCGCGACAAAATTACAAAACAAGAATGAATGAGCGAAAATGAAAATTTTGCAAAAATATCCAATATTTTTTGTTTACCGTGATATTCCGAAATATCCTTATTTTTGTCGAAAAAGTTCGATCTTCAAAAAAAAAAACAAACATGGACGAATTTTTACCCTGGTATTTTTTTATTTTCTATAAGTCGGTGTGTCTATTAAGTGTAAAGAGCTTTACTTACGTCTTCGGTTGCTTTATTGGTAGAACATTTAAATCCTTAAATGACCTTTTTGAAATGACTTTTTGGATTTTCTCAAAAAAGGATCAAAATGACCCATAAAGAGTGGAGCTAGAGGGTTAAGATCTTCCTCAAAAATTAACTCCATAAAATTCCACAATATAGTTAAGACAATACGAATTCTCTAAGACATTAACTTACAAAATTTGTTACTTACTAAGTGTAAATTGAACAAGTAAGGAAAGGCTAAAGTCGGGCGGGGCAGACTCTATAATACACTCCACTTTCTATCCGAATACAATTTAATTCCGTGATTTTTGTATCCTGTAAATGTATGTGTTTAACAAAAAATGTTAAATCGGAAAGAACATTTGTGTGGGGGTTTATTGAAATCTGGAACGAAATTAGTGAAATATAATATGTATAGTTTGGCCAAAATCGGTTAAACATTTGGGAGCAACATTTGTATGGGGGCTATATCTAAATCTGAACCGATCTTACCCACTTTCTGCATAGGTGTTTCTAGTTGGATTATAAGATGTTGTGTCAAATTTAAAGATAATCGAGTACAATATGGGGTTTCTGGAGCGGAAAATGTCAAATCGGGAGCGAGATCTGTATGGGGGCTATATCTAAATCGGAACCGATTTGCCTCAAATTAAATAGCGTTCGTCCTTGATCCCCAAAACTTATTTGTGCCAATTTTTGTTAAGATCGGACTATAATTGCGACCTGTAATTTGATTACAACAATAGATGGACAGACGGACAGACAGACGGGCATTGCTAAATCGACTCAGAAATTGATTCTAAGTCGATCGGTATACTAGGGTGGGTCTATCTCGTTTCCTTTTGGGTGTTACAAACAAATGCACAAAGACATAATACTCTCGTCGAGTGTATAAAAAGAAAATTAAATTGGTGAATTTTTATGATTCTTAAAATATACAATTTTTAATGAATCTATTTGTCCTGATTTAAATTAACCTAATTTGTATATTATCTTACTGTGTAACGTACTCTAAATCGTTAATATCAACTACATATATTCCATTCCTTTCTTTGTAGTCGCTGTGGAAGGATTATGCTCTTTGTCTCTTGCCACATCCGCCGACTGACACCTGTTGTCCGCCGGTGTGATTTTACGCACTTGTTGCTCGCATTGTTGGCTGTTCGCTGTTCTATGGGAATTTACGACAATTTTTCGAAAACAATCAATTCTCCAAAGTCTATTTTGCAAATCAACTGCGAGACACGCTGCACCTCAACAACAGACGGTCGATTGTATGCATATGACCGTGTCGTGTAGCAAGTATTGTTGCACAAGTGCTGTTGTGTCGCAGCATTCGGCCACTTTGCGTCGAGAATTCAGTTCAGTTCTCTAAATCAAAACGCCCATTGTGTTTAGGCACTTTTTCAATACGATTTTCAATTTTCAATTGTTTCCACACAACATTTGGTTGCTTCGTTCGTTCGTTCGCTTCATTCGCCTCATTCATTCATTTATTTCGACGTATTTATGAATTATGTTTGCATATATTAATTTATTCCGAGTTCATTTGGCGTTGCCTCCATGGATGTGATTTTGTGGCAGTCAACCAGTCACTCACTCAGTATTGGCCACAGATACATTTGTAAGCAGCAAATGTCGGCTGATAACCTTAGGCCTCAACATGATTTGTTTATGGTCATAGAGGTAGATGTGATCGGGCAGCAAGAGCGAACATATGTATGTATGTCTGCACAGAGGCCGCAGAGGTTCCGTTTGGGGCTTAGCCAAGTTGTGGTTGAAAGACACCTTCGCTGTCATATTTCTCATAAATTGAGATCATAATCTAATTGTAGCCAAGTAATGAACGACGGCGGCTCAGTGTAAATGACTGTTTTGGGATAAACAACCGAACAGCAACAGAACTTTATCTTTGAAAAGCCTTATTTGGCTAAATCTGAGGAAAACGATGTCAATCAAAATTGTTGTGATCTGTTCAAAAGATACATAATAAATAAATATTATTAAAAGTCATAATTCACATTTAAATTTGGTGAATTTAAAAGGCTCATGAGTGAGTGAGTGGAAAGAAATCTAAGCAGCGCAATTTTTTTTAATTTTTTTCTTAAGGGCAATGTTCAAAATCTGCTACGCAAAGTAATGCTATTTAAGTCAGTTAGAATTGCAAACGGATTAACATATTTTATATGACTTAGGGTGGATTCTCCTCCTTTCCATTACCACAAAATCAAAATTTCCTTGGTAAAAAGAAAAAACTTGATATACAAAAATATATATATATATATATTTATATATATATATATAAATAAATATTTAATAATATTTTTATACCCTCCACCTCCAAGAAGGGGGGTATATTCACTTTGTCATTCCGTTCCTTGAAATTATAAGACGATTTAGCCATGTCTGTCCGTTTGTCTGTTGCGAGCTCGCTAGCTTCCGAACGAAATGAACTAGGAGGTTGAAATTTTCCGCAAATGCGTCTTATGGTTGCAGATCGGTTGGGATTGAAAGTGGGCGAAATCGGGAAAAAAATTTCACTAACAAGGACTGAAAATACCACTAAAATTTAGACTATTTAAGCATTTTTTTTTTAAATTTCCGATCTTTAAACACTTGAAATTGGTTTCGTGCCTTCCTCTAGTAACGTGTAATCACCAAAAAGTACAAATAAGATTTAGGACGAAAGGGATAAAAATAGTACCAATGATACGACAATAGCTAGAAACATGAAATTCGGTGTGTACGTGCCTATAATTACGTAGACACGTAAATTAGAGAGATTTTTCGAAATTTTTACTTTTAAGGGGTACAATTTGAAAAGAGGGATAAAAATTGTACCAACCAAACCGCTGAAGACAAAATCATGAAATTCGGTGTATGCATTTATCTGACTGTGTAGACGAGAAACATAAGCGGAAAATGGGCAGAAAGGGATAAAAATGGTGACAATCAAACGGTTGCAGTTAGAATTGTGAAATTCCGTGTTTGCATTGCTGTGACTGCGAAGACACGAAAAACAAAAGATATATTTCGATATTCGTACCTTTAGGATCAAAACGGGAAAAAATTGGTACCACGCAAGTAAAGGGTGTTTTTTATTGATTTATAGAACTTCGAATTGAAATAAAACACAAGAAAATCGTTTTAATGTCCATCAATTTGGCTTTATTGGAAGGATAATTTTATGCCATTAATGTTTAAATAATCCAATGGTGTCAAATCACACGATCATGGTGGCCAATTGTCCATTCCGGGAAAAAAAAAAATTCCAATTGCTGTGCACGATGGCGAATCGATTCATTCGGGTCCTCTTCAACACTTTGCTCTACAGCGGCAATTGTTTCTTCGGTGCGCACTGTTCGACGTCTCTGCGGATGCGTATTATCACATAGAGTAAACGTAGTGCGAAAAAGATCCATGGTTAACCGAATTAATTGCTCTGATGGACGATTATGTCGACCATAAAATGGACGGAGCTTGCGGTGAACTTCGCGAACTGAACCATTACTTTCGAAATAAATTTGCACGATTTGCAAGCGTTGTTCTTTTGTCAACCTGTTCATGATGAAATGGCAAACCAAACTAAATATTAATCACTTGACAGCTGACAAAATGGCCGCCAGTTAAAAAAGTGATGCCAACTTAAAGTTCTATACCCCAATAAAAAACACCCTTTACAATTTACCATGGAAAAAGAACAGGACAATAAACTCCCCTATCGGGACTCGATTGTTCATAGACAAGGCAACCTGCTGAAATTGGATTCCTATCAGAAGCCAACGTCATCTGGAAGACTGATCAACTTCTCTTCCAATCACCATAGACGAATAATTATCAATACAGCGACGAACTTTATAAATAGGGTATTTAATATAAGTGACCAGTCATTTCGCACTGACAACGAAATCAAAATAGACATTTTTGAGTTCTGTAAAAAACCAAAATTAGACAAGGACCCAAGGATTATTTTGAGATATTAATATTAAAAATCGGGAAATCGGATATATTTTAGAAATCGCTACAAAGTTGACTACTTTTTGTAGTTTTCGGAAAAAGAACAGGACAATAAACTCCCCTATCTGGACTCAATTGTTCATAGACAAGGCAACCTGCTGAAATTGGATTGGTATCAGAAGCCAACGTCATCTGGAAGACTGATCAACTTCTCTTCCAATCACCATAGACGAATAATTATCAATACAGCGACGAACTTTATAAATAGGGTATTTAATATAAGTGACCAGTCATTTCGCACTGACAACGAAATCAAAATAGACATTTTTGAGTTCTGTAAAAAACCAAAATTAGACAAGGACCCAAGGATTATTTTGAGATATTAATATTAAAAATCGGGAAATCGGATATATTTTAGAAATCGCTACAAAGTTGACTACTTTTTGTATTTTTCGATTTTAGAGAAAATTAAAATTTTTATTTTTTGTGTTTAGGATTTTTAACATATTTTTATGTATTTTTTCATAATGCGAAGGAAAAATTTTAATATTTTTGTGTTATAGATTTTCACGTTTTTTTTCAGATTTTGAAAATTGAAATAAACGTAATTTCTTTTTTTGACTTTGCCGGACCGATTCTCACTCATTTTAAGAGATTTTGCACTCATTTTTTTATTTGAATTTGTGGTTTCTTAGCTTTATTATGACGCGAAAACTATGTTTGTGCCGAATATAGTTTGGTTGTAATGAATATTGTAAAAAATATGCTTTTTGTAGAAATGTCTGACTTTGGACCAATAGAAGCCTTAAACGAAATATATACATATTTGGAAAGGTTGAAGGGTTCCCCGTTTTTCCCTGTTGCACGAAATTGCACCCTTCGAAAATAGGATACATTTAGTGCAAAAAGTTAGATTTTCTTAGTTTCAAAACGCAATTTAGTCATTTTGGTCTTATTACCATGCTAAATTTTATAACACTCTGAGTTCATTTGCCGGAAATATGCCCAAAAAACCAAAATAATAATACTAAATCAAGTGTTATTAGGGTTTTTGGGCATATTTCCGCCAAACTTAGTGCAGCTTCACATTATGGAAAAGCATCCTCGCTTTATGCACATTTCCAATGTAATAACTCAATGAATTTCATTTCGTGGTAGTGTTAAGGTTACCGGCCACTTCATTTCGGTTATCAATCCATGATGGGATTCCGAAAATCACAACACATTTGTCCATACCCCCAAATGCGCCCGCCTTTTAATGGTCACATTCAGTCTGGCCGCCAGTCGTTCACACGGTTGTTGTAACCATTTATTTATTTCTCGTACGTTTTTTCGTTTTTCTTTTGGGCTTCTCAAATTGGCGCATTTAATTTGATTTTGTGTCATAAGCGGATTTCCACTTAATATCAATGACTAATCCCAGTGCAGTTGTCGGGTTCGGCCGGGCAATTTTTCATAGACTTCATTGTGGTGTTTTTTCTTGGCCACTCCGCTCCAGCCGTTGTTGTTGTTGCCATGGTTGTTGTTGTTCTCCTCAGTTTAGGTTCGATTGCCCGAAATCATATGTTGCAGTATGATAATAATATAGTTTATTGACCGCTGCTGCCAATAGGCCAATTTTACAAAAGACTTGGGCATATATTTTGGTCTGTTTCTATTCTCAGTCTCAGTTTTAGCTGCAGCATCGATTTGTTTTGCTGCATTGTGATTTGCCATGTTTTGTTGGCTATTAACTTAAGCTAGTTGGATTAAGAGCAGCAGCCGCAGCCGCATACGAATAAGTCTGTATGTATCTGGGCTTTAACCGTAACCACCACACAGGCCCGTGCGCAGGATTTTCCCCTGGGGGGGGGTTTTCATCTACACTCAAAAAAAAATTTCCCTATAATGAGTTAAAATTAACTAAAATTTAGGAAACCAAGTACATTTTTACTAAATAAGTAGAATTTTGCTGAAATTTTCCTAAATCTAAGTAAATTTTTCCTAAAAACAAGTAATTTTTTACTAAATTTAAGCAAAATTTTCCTAAAACTAATTAAATTTTAGTAAAATTTTGCTGAAAAAAAAAATTCCTAAAACCTAGTAAATGTTTTCAAATCAAGTAAATTTTTACTCAAACTGAGGGCAATTTTGCTGATTTTTTCCTCAAAACGAGTAAATTTTTAACTTAAACTGAGGAAAATTTTATTTTATACAAGAAAAAATGTGAAATTAAAATAAGTTATTTTTAACTAAAAAATCAAACAAATAGTTTTGATTCAGAGTATGCAAAACTGATACAAAAAATGACAACATGAAATATTTCTCAAAAGTTTCATGATACCTCTGCCATAAAGAGTTGAGCTATTACTCCATGATTGTTACGAAGGCAAAATAGGCGCCTTCGCAGTGGTTGTTTAGAATAATTCATAAAGTATTTAAGAAATAAGTCTCTGCAAACGAACGAGAATTGCTTCTTAGATTAATATTCAAGATTTTTTAACAATTTCAAATGTTTTTTATAAATTCATTAATACCTAAATGTATGAAGAACTCGGCATAAATTTCAGTAAACATTTTAACTTCATTTTAGGAAAAAATACATTTTTAAGTTAAAGTAAATTTTAATTTTTTCCATACAAAAAATTTCAGATTTTTTTACTTTTCTCATTGTCAGCAAAATTGCATTTCAGTAATCCATCTATCAGTACATTCAAAGGAATATGTCAGTAAAAGAAAGCAGAAAGTCTACTGAAAGAGCAGATTTTCTGCTGTTAAAAAAGAGACAGCAGACTTGTATCTGCTGAGATGGTAAACAGCCATTTGCGCATTTTGTCCCAAGCTAATATAAAAGAAAATTCGAACTAAACTCGCTTATGAACGCTTATCTATTTTTATATTTTAATTAACAACAGCAAATTTTAGCAGACTGCAAACTCTTTAGCAGTGTGAATGGTGATGTAAGATTGCAGAAAACTGCTGTAATAGCAGAAAGTGCCTGCTGATAGACAGCAGACAATCGCTGCTATTTTATCGAGGGCTTATATTCATAAGTGGCTATGAAAAAAACATAAATTTTCAGGAGAGCGAAAAAACTGATTTTCTCCTTAATTTGAAGAGAAATTATTAATCGCTCTTCTACAGTTTAATCTAAAGAGGATTACTAATTGCTACGATTAAAAAGTTTTCGAAATTTCCTATTATTCGTGGTTTCATGGTTCATAGCCACTTTTGCACGTTTAAAATTGAGCACTATGAATGTTGAAATAAGAATAAGATTTATTGTAAACTCCATAACTTGTTGCATGAAATCTTGACAATGTTGTATAGAAAACGCATTTTCTGTGATGTACACATCGAATTTAAAGATTCCAGCTTCATCCGTCAGATTGGTCGATTGTAACATATATGTAGCCAGTCGCGAAAATCGCTGCAATTGATGAAAAATCCAAAATTCGCCGTTGCAATTCCTTATATTTTAACTTTCTTCATTCATAATTCTGAAACTTTTCATACACAAATATTCCCCATGAAGTCAGCAATAACATGCCAAAGAAATATTTTGGTATTCTCAATATAATAAAAAGTTACGCCGGTTTTTCTAAATATACTTTTCACAATTTTTGACTTCACAGCCACCATTTTTCCTATTTTAGCCTGATAACTTGGGAATCAAAATGCTATTAACGCGAAATGATGGAATTTGATAGTACGATATGCCTTAAATCTAGAATAATGTTTTAAACAAAATCGTTGTAGCGAATTATATCCTTCGGTTTTATGCTCTCCATTGTTGACATATTTTGTTTCTATTATTTTTATGTTCATTGCCACTTATGCAGTCACAAACTAACGTGCGAGAGGATAGCCAAATCAGAAATAAAAAAATGGCTTTAGAAAAAATCTTTTCCAAATTTTCCAGATGACATCCAAATCTGAGAATAGTTGGGCATCAAAAACTCATTTTCGAGCAAATGGTTCATATCCACTTTTGAATATAAACCCTCGATATATATTTTGAAGAAATATTACACAAAAAACGATAAAATTCCTCGGCGATAAACCCTTCAGTCCCGCATTTTTTCTATGATAAATGCAGAAAATTGGATATGCTTTTTGACAAAGTATGGGTCTAAATAGGATGTCTACAGAGTTTTGGGGGTTTTAATTGATATAGGACATGAGTAACAGGATGTTTACTCAAAATCTTTATACGCATATTCCGATTAAATAAAAAATATTTGGAAATGTTTCTTCATTTTTATAATCTTAAACATGTATAAATTCAATTAACAAATACAGTTTTTTGTATTCGATGAAATGCAAGAAGAAACAACTAGACATTTTAATTCCAAAAAACCAAATAACTGGTATTTTAGAGCATCGTTTTCCTACGTAGATCCAAGTTACTGAATTTGTTGTTTCTCTTTTGACTAATACTTGATACATATGTACAAAAAATACTAACTCTGAAAAATATTAGACATAAGTGATAAATATAACAAAAATTTTAGTAAGTTAAGACTCATTTCTTCATTTGTCGAAATGGATTTGTATTATAATTGCAAACTCCCAAAACATTGGAAGTAACAGAAAACGTTGTTGTTACATCTGTGATGAAAATAGGACACATCGGTTCATATTTAGATACAGCTCCATAAAAATGTCCAATCGCAAATGTTACATCGCTCTAGCGCTCTACAAGCATCAAAAAAATTAATTGCTTTTATTAAGAATATTTTAGATTTCATTATGATTCTTATCTACACTTTTTTAAAATTACTAAACGATTTTGTTATTAAATTTCCAAACTTTTATTGCAGTACATAATTAAAAGTTCATAAGATATAGCTCAAGTCGAATGTCAAGAAGTGGTATCGGTTAATAAAACTGAAAATTTTCCGAACAATTGGGTGTCCATTAGCGAAATTAGTACTACACAATCTTGAAATTGGCACAATTCGTTTAGTTTGTTTATATTTTTCATAACCTTTGTCCGAAATTCAAGAAAGAGACCACGATTTTTCTATGTATTTTTCGTGTTTTCATGATTTTACTGCAAAATTACCATTTCAGACGAGTTATTTTAAAAAAATCTTAAAAATTCTATATTTTATTGCTTCAGAAAGTCTAGAAGGTTTTAAAAAGTATATGTTCGAAACTTCTCTGGGGGGGGTTTGAATTATTTGCTTTTATTAAGAATATTTTAGATTTCATTATGATTCTTATCTACACTTTTTTTAAAATTACTAAACGATTTTGTTATTAAATTTCCAAACTTTTATTGCAGTACATAATTAAAAGTTCATAAGATATAGCTCTAGTCGAATGCCAAGAAGTGGTATCGGTTAATAAAAATGAAAATTTTCCGAACAATTTGGTGCCCATTAGCGAAATTAGTACTACACAATCTTGAAATTGGCACAATTCGTTTAGTTTGTTTGTATTTTTCATAACCTTTGTCCGAAATTCAAGAAAGATAACACGATTTTTCTATGTATTTTTCGTGTTTTCATGATTTTACTGCAAAATTACCATTTCAGACGAGTTATTTTAAAAAAAATCTTAAAAATTCTATATTTTATTGCTTCAGAAAGTCTAGAAGGTTTTAAAAAGTATATGTTCGAAACCTCCCTGGGGGGGGTTTGAACCCCCAAAACCCCCCCCCCTGCGCACGGCCCTGCCACCACACCACACCTTGTTCGGTGAGCTGAGTTGAGTGTCAGTCAGAAACTTTTGTCAATGAATGGGTGATTCCATGTCAGGCCAGAGATGGGTGATCTCTTTTAGGCGATTTGTTGAAGACAAAAGTAGTGCTGGTAAATAAAATTGCTGCAGAGTTCATAACACTAGGAATTAAAGCTGCGGCCATTTTAAATATTTTTTAGAAGGCCAAAATCTAAAAAATATTTAAAAATGTATGGGCACTTTTCCTTCGTGCCTTATACTATATATACTCAAGCATGATTCATGATTTTATGCGAGCTTTAATTTTGTGATATTAGAGTGGTACATTAGGGTAGTAGCAACTGAGATATGATGGGTAAGTACCAGAAGGGGGTGCTTGAGCTCAATGACTTCAAAGACAAAAAAATCGGCCTCGTCGAGACAAAAACATCGATGTATCACACTTTAAAATCCGTTTATAAATGCAGAAGTTATATAGAAAAATGTAAATGTAATGCCCCTACGTTCGGCATAAAAAAATAAAAAAATTTTTTTTAAAACTACCTTTCAATAATACTTCATATTCGAAGGTGTACGGCGAACTTTTTTTTGAGGTACGCCCTAGTGTAGATGCCTCTAATTGAGTAGATACATAATATAAAAGTATTTTTTCCAAATTCGTACTTTTAAGGGGTAAAATGGGAATAGAGGGATAAAAATGGTACCAACCAAACGGCTGTACCTAGAATAATGAAATTCGGTCTATACATTCCTCTGATTGCATAGACAAGTAAAATACACGGATTTTTCAAAATTCGTACTTTTTGGGGTTAAAATGAAAAAGGGGATAAAAATAGTTCCAATAGAATGACCGCAGCTAGAATCATGAAATTCGGAGTATACATTCCTCTGACTGTGTAGACACGGAAAATAAACAGATTTTTCCAAATTCGTACTTTTTGGGGTCAAAATAGAAAACGGGGATAAAAATAGTACCAACCAAATGACCTCAGCTAGAGTCATGAAATTCGGAGTATACATTCCTTTGACTACGTAGACATGAAAAATAAAAGTTTTTTTCCAAATTCGTACATTAAAGGGATACAATGGTACAGAGGGATAAAAATAGTACCAACTAAACGACTACAGCTAGAATGATGAAATTCTAATTGCGTAGAAACGTCAAGGGGTAAAAATGGTACCAACCAAATGGGCGCAGCTGGAATCATGGAATTCGATGTATACATTCCTCTGACTGCATAGACACGCAAAATAAAAAGTATTTTTCCAAATTCGTACCTTTTCTTTTACGGCAAAAATTGGTTGAATCATGAAGATAAGTTATTTTGCACTATGTATGTCTGATAATAGATTTTCAAAATTTTTTACTTTTAGAATTTAAATAGAATGGAAATACAACCAACTGTATCGTGGGTGATACCAATATTCTACCAATATTTATAGTATATACGCTTTTTGAAAATATAAATATAAGAATATTTATTTTTTGATTTGAAATAATGGTTTGAAATAATTAAAATATTATATTTATTTATAAAATTATTTTTTAATATATGTGTTTGTTTTGGTTTGGCTATATTAACAAATTTATATTTTCCTGTAATATTACTGCACTTCTACGAAAACCGACAACCTCTGCGGCCGAACTTAACACCGTTTTTACTTGTTTTTTAAATCAATAGTTTTTTTAGTATTTAATGTACAGTGGGTAAAAAGTTTTCCTAACACGAAAAAAATAATAAAAATCAACTAAAATGGATTAAGTTCGTCCAGGTCGTATCTCATACACCCTCAACTGTGGAATGTATTTCATAGTATTATTTACAGTAAGTATTTATTTTCATATACGAATTTTTGATTCTATTCTTGTCTGTACCATTTTATTACCCTAAAATTACGAATGTCGAAAATGGATAAGTGGCAACTCAAGAGACTGAGTTTCCCACTAAAACAGTTTCCATTTATCCAGGAAATTTGTCTGTTGCCCACTTAAAGAGGTAACTAGCGTCGTTTTTTTTCATTTTACCTTGTCCTTTAAATGAAGCATCATATATCAAATCTCTCTTTCGAAGTATACGTTATATGAATGATCTTGGAACGATGAAGCTCTTTTCAAGTTCTATTTGAGTCTTCTCGAATTTTTCGAAATATCTGTTTATTTGATGTGTCTATGCAACTATGTATATATGTCCCTATGAATTTCATGTTTCGAGCAGATCTCGTTTGATTGGTATCATTTTTCTCCCTCTATTCCCAAAAGTATAAATCACTATGTCATATATATATACCAAATGTCAGGTAATTGCAAGTAGAGTGATCAAACCCGAAAACCGTGCCAACCGGTTTTTTCATCTCAGACCGACCGACGGGTTTTTAGAATTTCGGAAAACCGAGTAAACCGTTTTTTGTGGTCGGTCTCGACCGGTTTTCCATTATGGAAAACAAATATTTTTTCAGTGCGAATTTCGCTACAATACATCAATTTTAATATAAAATGTGACCTCACGGGACACTTTTGAACCATATATTTGTCCAAATTGACATAGGACAATAAGAACATTTTTTACTAAAATCGTCGTGGGACTTTACTCAAATTGTAGCTCAGTGCATGGCTGAAGACGGTCGTTCGGTGAGAACAATCCTTCTTCTATGCTGTTTATTATTAACTCCTTGACTTTAGAAATCGCCATTATTTCTGCTTGAAACGCACTACATACATTCATCTTTGATCATATTAGATAGCCTAATGTGTTTGTTCTCTATTTAGTCTCCCGCACCGTTGCCTACATCCGTTTTCGATCGGTCTGTAAACACTGATATGTGGATTCTATCCAGACATTCATCTAAATTGGGGAGTCGACGACTATAACCACATTGATTTTAATACAATAGTTAAAATTCATGGAAGTGAAACAACAATAATATATAATTTTGAGAAAAAAAAAAAACATAAACGTCTCACTACGATCATGATCACGAAACTGGAATTAGCTATTTTCAACATCTGGTCAAAAAAATTTAAGACTTAGGACTAAATGTTTTAGTGACATAATCCAATGATGCAGCCTTCGTCATGGTGAAATATGGCAATATCATCACTGTGCGACAGTCCAATAACTCTGGGAAGTGATAGTATTTTTCTGGTAGGTATTGTCGAGTAGAACAAGAATTTGTATTTGAAATTTGTCAGACGCCACCAAAATCTTGAATTATAAACCTGTAACATAGTTGGGTATCAACCGATTATAACTTTCTCTCCGGACTTGAAGAGAAGAAACCTCGAGCTTTCGATAGTAATTCCATTGGACGTCAATTCGTAAAATAATGAGAGTTGTGAACTGAATTTCTACTCGACAATACTTACCAGAAAAATACTATCACTTCCCAGAGTTTTCTGCATCATTCTATTTTGTAGCACTGTGTAATTTATCTGTAAATACTCAGTTATGCCTAAACCGTTGCTTTAATATTGTATGCCAGAAAGTATTGTATAAGCAGATGATCAGCTATGATTGGGATAATTAAGATGAAGTTTACTTTGAATTATATATGGTAAACATTAGTAGTTAATTTGATCGGATAATCTTCTTTGCAAAATTTCTGCCGAAGTTAGACATCGTCAAGGTTGTATCGACTCCCAAACTTCCTTAATATTCAAAAAGTGTTTGTCATTGTTTCTTGGAGTTTTCGTTCCTAAACCTTTTCCTACATCTGTCCACAAGTTTCCGATGGGATTTAAATCCGTACTTTGGCGGCTCAAGTTAAAACATCGATACTCGTATCCATAAACCATTGCTTCAGAAAGCGTGATGTATGCTTCGGATCGTTATCCTTTTGATAAATATAAGAGACTGGCATATTTAGGAACGAAAATGGTTGCATTACATTTTCTAGAATGTTTTTTTTTCATCCCATATTTGCACTGAATTTTATTAAAATTTGTCATCTTGTGCTGAAAAAAAAATAAAATTTAAGAATGTGTTTCTAATTATATGTCCGACCTTAGAAATACATGTAACGACAGATTTCGTCATTCTGACCAATATCCAAACGTGTTTGCTGACATTTACACACGTAACAACATATTGACCTAAAGAGAATATATAACGAGACTTATCCAAAAGTGAGATGCTTTAAAAGAAAGTTATCAGAACATTCATAATTTTAGAGCATCGTTTCTAATTGTATGACCACCACTGTATGTGAATAATGGTTGTATGAATTGAATTGAATGGTCGAATTGCAGGGGGAGTCTATCTAAAAAGGACTTAAAAATATTGAGTTTTTCGGAGTATTTCAAACATTTTTTCAATGAATAATACTTGTAATACTTTTATATACATTCTTCTTCCATTACACTCACCCATATTGTAATTAAAATTTCCCTGGGAATGAATTGCCCCCATAAATTTTTGCCGTGATTTATGATAGTTTTTCGAGTTTCTTCTGCTTTCTTACTTCGATTTGATCGCCTTATTTCTAAGGTGGCACGAAACATAACAAACTTGCTGTGTGTCATAGTCTCATGGTGTTGGGGTTTAGAAGAACTTGCATTTTCGTAGGATTACCAACTGAAATTGAATACTTTGGACAATGTATATAATTTTTGTGGTTTCAGGAAGTGGAACAAAAAAGTCGAAAATACTTCGGCAGAAATTTTCGGAAAAAACTATATTTTATGGGCCTTACTAGTAGAACAGTAATACGTATCAATAGTTCTTTTTTCTACGTTAAAAAGTTTAATTTTAGAACTATTTTATATATACTGACGACCATTTTTATGTCCATATGATTGCGCATCATAAAATTAACTGTTGATCTCCAACAAATTTATATTTTTAATTAAGTTGAGAGCCAAAATAACTATGATGTATAGTACAGCATAATTTGTTTCTGTCCTGGTTTAGATTTAAAACATTACTTAAATTTAAGTACAAAAACTCCATGCTCCATTAATGTTCTCGAGCGATAATGTTTGATAATAGGGAAACTTCTCTCAAAATACTGAATGTTTATCAAATAAACCACAACTCAGGATCAATCAATACGCAGATTGCTCCTTTCATTCCCTTCTCCATAGAATGGTTCTTGTATGGTTCTTGCCTAGTGTAAGGTTAGCTTTATTTCGATTCAATTATATTTAATCTTCATATTAAATCGAATATGAATTGTGGAAATTTGCAATTAAACAATTATATTACTTTGAACTATTGTCCACTCACTGCACCTTTCTTCCCGCGGAATGCCCCATATTGGAGGCTGTATATGTTTTCCTTGAAAAAAAAAAACTATTTTTCGTTATGTTTTTTTTCTCTCGATTCTGTTTGTGAAACAATTATATAGAAATACTTTGGTAATCATTAAAAATGTATTGTTACAAATTGACATTTAATCGAATGACTTACGTTTCGAAAGTCACCTTTGGTCTAAAAATTCAATTACTCCGCTGGGAATTGGATGCCGCACAACTAAATCACATGATGTCGAAGGCTTTCAATTCCGAACAATTAATTAGGGTTATAGTTTATAAGACAAACAAATCAAGTTTTCAACTACAACAACAAAAAGAAAAACAAAACGTTGTTAATTTGTCGACAATTGTTGATGAAATGTGGAGAGCAAACGTCATAATTAGCACAACATTAATAAAAGCCATACTGTGATGGAAGCATTGCGAGGCAGATAGAAGTTTATATGGTTATTTAGCGAATATGCATTTACAAATGAATATTTTCCACCATAAATAAATATGATTTGTTTCTTATTGTTGTAGGGCGATGATATTGATAAAATATCATACTCATATATGAAATTTACTAGCAGTGGCCGTTACTTCGCACGCGGAAAAACCAATTATTTGTTATCAGTTTTATCCATCACTGTTTTGGATAGTATTTATTGAATTTTCTTTTGGTGGATATAGATAAATCAGAAATAGTAATTTCGATAGCACTCATACACACCCAAATGAATTTTATTGTCGAATTGCACTATTTTAGCTGTCTGTATAATTTTTATCTTTTTTCTATCCAGTTTCGAACAAAGAATTACAACCGTTTATTTCTTTGATCTCTTTTACGGGAAAAGTTTCCGGACCGTGTTATGCCACAATTGGCCACCGAGATCTTGTAATTTAGCACACTTGCGACTTCTTCCTTTGGGGCCACGTGAAAGATAGGGTCTACGCCAACAGCCCAGCGTCGATTCAAGACCTCAAAGATAGAATTCGTGAGGCTATCGAGGACAGAGGGCAGCCACTTTGCGTTTGCTTATGGAAAATTTCATGAAAAGGATATGGCCCTGTAAGCGTGGTCGTGGTGGCCATTTGGCTGACGTTGTTTTTCATTATTAATGGCATACCTTCCTCTTTATTATGAAATAAACATCCGATCATTTATCTCAAAAATGACATTTTTCTTTGAATACCAAAATAACACATCTTTTTGGAAAAACCTTTATGTTTCGACTTTATGTAATTAAAGGGTACACCATTTTTATCCCTTTGTCATGCGCACCTCTTAACAGTACAAATTGCGAAAAATCCAATCATACTAGACAGAGGAATTTGCATGCTAAAATTCACGATTCTTTCTGTAATACTTTAGTTCGTACCATTTTTATCCCTTTTGTCCAGCCACTTTTAAAAGTGAAGAAAATCCATTTAGATTGCCTTCTATACCGTGAGAGGAATTTACGTTCTAAATTTAACGATTCTAGCTGTAATACTTTAGTTTGCACCATTTTAATCTCCTTTTGTCCAGCTCACTCCTTAAAAGTACAAATTCAAAAAAAATTATTATGCTACCCGTCTACATGGTCGGAGGAATGTACACGCCGAATTTCACGATTCCAGCTACTATATTTCAGTTGGTACTATTTTTATCCCATTTTGTCCATCGAAAAAATTAATTTAGATTGCGCGTCTACGTTGTCAGATGAATTTACACACCAAATTTCACGACTATAGCTACAATACTAAATAGGTACCACTTCTATCCATTTTTGTCCCTGTCCTCCCTTAAAAGTACAAAGTTCGAAAAATCCAATTTTACATGGTCAGAGAAATTCACATTTCAAATTTCACGACTCTAGCTGTAATACTTTAGTTGATACCATTTTTATCCCGCTTGCCCCTTAAAAGTACAAATTTCGAAAAATCCATTTATGATGCAAGTTTACGTGGCCAGATAAATGTAAATATTGATTTTCACGAATATAGTTGTATTACTTAGCTTGGTACCATTTTTATACCTTTTTGTTTCTTCCCTCACTTAACAGTACAAAGTTCGAAAAATCCATTTAGATTGCGCTTCTACGTAGTCAGAGGAATTTACATACCAAATTTCACGACTATAGCTAAAATTTTTAAATTGGTGTCATTTTTATCCCGCGCAAGCCTTAAAGTACAAATTTCGACAAATCCAATTTTACTGCACTTCTACATGGTCAGAGACATTTACATTTCAAATTTAACAATTCTAGCTGTAATACTTCAGTTGGTACCATTTTTATACCTTTCTATCCCGCTTGCCCCGTAGAGTACAAATTTCGAAAAATCCATTTATGTTGCAAGTCTACATTGTAAGAGAAATGTAAATATCGATTTTCACGAATATAGCTGCATTACTTAAATTGGTACCATTTTTATAGCATTTTTTCTTTTTCCTCCCTTAAAAGTACAAAGTTCGAAAAATCCATTTAGATTGCGCTTCTACGTTGTCAGAGGAATTTGCACTCCAAATTTCACGACTGTTGCTGCAATACTTTAGTTGGTACCATTTTTATCCCTTTTTGCCCCGTTCCCTTATAAGTACAAATTTCGAAGAAATCAATTTAAATTTGCGTTTTTACGTTGCCAGAGCAATTTACACACCAAATTCCACAATACTTTAGTAGGTACCATTTTTATCCATTTTGGTCCCGCAAATCCCTTATAAGTACAAATTTCGAAAGAAAAAACATTTAGATTGGGCTTCTACGTTGTCAAAAGAATTTAGAAACCAAATTGCGCGACTATAGCTGCATTTAGTGCCCTTTTTGTCCCTCGCAACTCTTAAAAGTACAAATTTTGAAAGATCCAGTTTTAATGCGCCTATATTTGGTCAGAGGAATTTACATAGCAAATTTCACGATTCTAGCTGTAATACTTTAGTTGGTACCATTTTAATCCCTTTTTGTCCCGCTTGCCCTTAAAAGTACAAATTTGGAAAAATCCATTTATGATGCAAGTTTACGTTGTCATAGAAATGAAGATACCGATTTTCAAGAATATAGCTGCAATACTAAATCGGTACCATTTGTAACCCTTTTTGTCTCTTTCCTCCCTTAAAACTACAAATTTCGAAAAATCCACATAGATTGCTCTTCTACATTGTCAGAGGAATTTACACACCAAATTTCACGACTATAGCTACAATGCGAAAACTGGTACCATTTTTATCCCTTTTTGTTCGAAAAATCCAATGGCCAGAGGAATTTGCATATCAAATTTCAGGATTTTAGCGCCAATACTTTAGTTTGTACCACTTTTATCTCTTGTTGTCCAACTCGTCCCTTAAAAGTAAAATTTTCGAAAAATCCATGTATGTTGCAAGTCTACGTAGGCCGAGAAAAGTAAATATATGTAGATTTTCACGAATATAGCTGCATTTATTAAATTGGTACCTTTTGTAACCCTTTTTGTCTCGTTCCTCCTCCTTTAGAGTACACATTTCGAAGTGTAGCAAGGCACAATTCGAATTTCATGTTTCCAACTACTGCCGTCTAGTCAGGACGAAGGTTCGATGTTTATCCCTTTTTGTCAGATTTTACGAATTTCTTAAAACTCTTTCTTAGTCGGCGACTAAGTCATATTTGGGAACTACCCTGGAAATTGCATGGTCTGGTCAATGATAAGTCAGTCAGTCATATACAGATTGCACAATCTCTGATTGTTAAAGTCATGGTATATAGATGTCGCAGCATTGGGACCACGTCCGTATCCGCTTCTAACATTATGATTTTTTTCCTCAAGTTTTATCATTTCCGCATGTTGGTCGACGCTGTAATTTGCCTGTTTTGGCTGTAAAACACACGAAAAATTGGCAAAAGAAAAACAAGCCAACCGCCTTGAACTGTCTACCCACCCCAGTAGAAAACCCCTTTATACTCCTCCTAAAATATGCTTTTCCCCACAGGTCTCTCACAGAAGAATAAACCAGCAAGAACTTCATAGATCTCCATTGATGCCCATAGCAATTCCAATACTAATTCGATTATAACGTCTCTAGCCCTGTCCGTAGCTGTATCACCGCTCATTATTTGAATATAGTAAAGGGTGATTTTTTAAGAGCTTGATAACTTTTTTTTAAAAAAAAAACGCATAAAATTTGCAAAATCTCATCGGTTCTTTATTTGAAACGTTAGATTGGTCCATGACATTTACTTTTTGAAGATAATTTCATTTAAATGTTGACCGCGGCTGCGTCTTAGGTGGTCCATTCGGAAAGTCCAATTTTGGGCAACTTTTTCGAGCATTTCGGCCGGAATAGCCCGAATTTCTTCGGAAATGTTGTCTTCCAAAGCTGGAATAGTTGCTGGCTTATTTCTGTAGACTTTAGACTTGACGTAGCCCCACAAAAAATAGTCTAAAGGCGTCAAATCGCATGATCTTGGTGGCCAACTTACCGGTCCATTTCTTGAGATGAATTGTTCTCCGAAGTTTTCCCTCAAAATGGCCATAGAATCGCGAGCTGTGTGGCATGTAGCGCCATCTTGTTGAAACCACATGTCAACCAAGTTCAGTTCTTCCATTTTGGGCAAAAAAAAGTTGGATATCATCTCACGGTAGCGCTCACCATTCACAGTTACGTTACGATTCGCATCATCTTTGAAGAAGTACGGTCCAATGATGCCACCAGCCCATAAACCGCACCAAACTGTGACTTTTTCTGGATGCATTGGTAGCTCTTGCAATGCTTCTGGCTGATATTCACTCCAAAATCGACAATTCTGCCTATTTACGTACCCATTGAGCCAAAAATGAGCTTCGTCGCTGAACACAATTTCTTTCTTTCTGAACTTTCTTAACAGAGCACGCATTTTGATAATAAAATTCAATGATTTGCAAGCGTTGCTCGTTAGTAAGTCTATTCATGATGAAATGTCAAAGCATACTGAGCATCTTTCTCTTTGACACCATGTCTGAAATCCCACGTGATCTGTCAAATACTAATGCATGAAAATCCTAACCTCAAAAAAATCACTCTTTAAAAGTGTTTTGAATTCAGCTAACAATGGGAGTAATAGCTACGTCCGCTTTGTTTCTATTAGCAGCAGCAGCCTCTAGTTTTTTGTGTAGTTGTTCGGCAACATCAACTTCTTTGTGCGGCGACATCAGACACCGGTCGCCGGTGCAACATTTAGAAGCAGGCAATGCTGGCGCAGCACCATTGTATAGATTTTCCATAAGATTTTTCTCTTCTTTATGATCGAAGTGTGCACAATTTTCGGCTATAAATACTATAGGCAACTGGAATAAGTTAATCAAACTCCAGTGAGCTTTGCTAACATACAGAACTATCCGAGCAAGAAAATAAATCCGCAAAATCAAAATGTTCAAGTTTGTAAGTAAAAAATTTAGCTCAAGAAAGGATAAGAAGACTGTGAATTATTAAAAATAAATACTAAATTAAAAACAAAGCAACAGTGGAAAAAATGAAGTGTCCAAGAAATACAAAAAAAATAAAATTAAACCACTGAAGTCCTTCCAAACTTAAAAGTTGTCCTTAAAATTCTAAAGTATGCCAAAAATAAATAACTATCCTTAAATATTGTGATACAATTGCTGACTAACTGCAAAATGTGAATACCAAAAATATTGAAAATCCTTAAAATGCATCTCAGCCAGAAACATTTATAAAAAATATGTTTTTATACTCGTGTTTAAGTGAAAAATAATTTCCCACCTCTTCCACATTTTCCGTAGTTTTATAAACGAAAAACAAAAGTCTTCTCTTTATACACTTTCCTTATAACTTCCCGTTTTCCTTTGCCTTTTAGGTCCTTGTTACTTTGGCTCTCGTTGCTAGCGCTGTCGCTGCTCCCGGTTATTTGGGCGGTTTGGGCGGTCTTGGTCATGGCGGCTATTTGGGCGGTCATGGCGGCTACTTGGGTGGTCATGCCATTGCTGCCGCCCCCGCCATCTCTTATGCTGCCCCAGCTATAACTAAATATGCTGCAGCTCCCGCTATCTCTTATGCTGCTCCCGCCTATGCCCATGCTCCAGCAGTTTCATATGCCGCCCCAGCCATTACCAAAATTGCTGCTGCTCCTGCCATCTCTTATGCTGCTCCCATTGCTAAAGTTGGTTATGGTGGTCCCGCTCTAGGTTTGGGTTATGGTCATGGTTTGTCTTATGGCGGTTATGGTCATGGTTTGGGTTTGGGTTATGGCCATGGCTGGTAAGGCGCTAGATGACGATCCGTTGTTTACGCAGTATCGAAGGAAGATGAAAAAACACGGAATGCAGTCAACATTTGTGTAGCGGATAGAACGAATGTATTTGTTAAATTGTTATTTTTATGTTTTTTTTGTGAATTTTGTTTTTGTTTTGTAAAATTTTCCTCGATTTATTTTTTGTTGTAAATAAAATTCTATAATTATAAAATTAAAGTGCGTTTAGTTTTGTAATTTTTGAATATTTGTAGGGTTTGGCAACAAATTTAATAAGGTTTAAAGTTGTCCAATATGATTGAGAATATCTATATTTTGCAGCAAAATGCAGTCGAGATGGCTATAGAATAAAATAAATAAATATATGTAAACATAAAAAATTGCTACTTAATTAATTAATTGACAATTTGAGAACCTTTGATATAAGAAGAAAAAATTGCCTTCTATAAAGTATAGATGCAAAAAGGTCTTGAGCCAGGACAATATCCTGGATATATATCCTATCCAGGATTATATCCTTAAATTAAAAATAAAGAAAAATAAAATTAAAAACTTTGAAAATATCAAACTAATAAAATTTCACTATAAGTCACCGCACAAAAGAAAGCTGTAAATATTTACATACATTATAAATAAAATATCAGTACCAATTTGTGTTATTAAACAAGAAATTATTTAATAAATTTTTCTTTTAACTCTTAGTAAATCTGCATACTTAATTAAAATCCATAGTTTTTAGAGTTGTAAACAGCGATTTAAAATAGGCTATAAAGGAATTGCTGTAAATTTTAAATTTTCCATATTTTGAGGAAGTGGCTGAAGTAAAAGATAATTTGTGAAATGTTTGCACGTTTTTGGAAGTTCGATTTTTTTTAGAAAAAAAAAAGGTTTTTAAGGTAAACAAAAAAGTTTGCAAACTTTTCATATTCGCGGGAGATATGATTAAAATGATTTGTATGCATGACTTTTGTTGTTTTCTGATTTTCTCACGATCCAGCGAAATCGTGGAATTTGATGGCACGATATACCCTTGATTAGAAAATATGATTTTTTCCCAAAGGTCTGGGGACTTTTTAAACTGAATGCCAGTTTTCATTGAAAATATGTATTCGGTTTTAAGGGGTGAACTTGATATGGCTGTTAATGCTGAACTAATACACACAGAATCATAATGAAGTATTTTTAACAGATGTTCTCCTCTAATACCGTTGTCATAGGGTATGAAAAGGTATTTAAAATAATTTTTGAAAAATTGTATCCTTTGGAATTTTGAAAGTCCTGATGAGGATGAGGAAATGAAAACTAAAATCGACAATTAACTCAATTTTGCCTATAGTTTTATACATATCATTACGGTGCTATAAATGAAAGTATAAATAATAAATATATTGAAAAATATACAAAATATTATATTTCAGATAATTATTTTCGCTTAGAAATTTTTGTCTCCGATACCATATTTTTTGTGTGCCAATGATTCATAAATTAATACAAAATTATTTTATGGATATTTTTTACTAAAATACCAATTTTCGTCGAAAGTCCTTTTAATAATTGTATTGTCATTTCAAAAATAAAAGTCCGATACACAGGGTGGCTGATGAATATGCCTACATTAAGAAACTCAAATAACTTTTTGTTTAACAACACTCTTTGTAGACGCAAAATATATATTTAAAAAATTCGAAGTACTTCCGTAGGAAGCACATTTTAATCGCATCTCAAAATCCAAATGTGCATTTTTCCCGCTTTTGAGAAAGTGCTTTTAATATCTCGTAACTTTTTACGAACAGGATTTTCACAAGTGAAAGAGAACGAATTTTTAGTGTGGGCTCACAAAAGTAAGATGTACACTTTGCACCAAAAAGGTCTCGGGTTCGAATCGTGGGTCAGAAAAAACTAGGTTTTGCTTTTTACTATTATTTTATTAATAAATAATCTGTAATTTTGTATAATTTTAACAATGTAAAAATGTTTGCTCAAAAAAATACAAATTTATTGCTTTATTTGTATTTCAAATATTTCGTTTTTTATTTATTATTAATACTACATAATATCAGTAAAATTAAGTAGTGTTAATTTATGTAATACTAATACTAAATTAAATTAAATAAATATTTTGTTGAATTTTCTGTTATCCGCTGTTCTACCCCAGGTAGCGGCGGATTTTTTAAAAGAGAAATGGAAACTAGTGAAAAAGTAGATCTTTGATACTACTAAAAAATAAAATAAGTCTTTCAAAATAAAGGACATCCCTCCATGTTAAATTCATTGATGAAGATCCAATTTTCACTACCTCCAAATCACAAGATTATCATCTTTATCGCTTCTTCGGGTGCTCTCTTTCGGCTGGGTAAACCTTCTGTTATATAATTTTATTTTATTATTTTCTACAAGAAGGCCATTTTCTACATTTATCCACAGATTTTAATTTTCTTCTTCTAATAGTCATGATTTTTTTCGCAAATCTGCCAACTATTATAAAACATTCTCCTATCTAGTTTAGGCGCCATTTAAAATTGTGACTTAAAAAATATATAATAAAAAAAAGAAAATTGCTGGTATGCTTGGCGTCATTGTCCTGCTGGAAGACCCAAATCAGTGGCATTTCATCACTGGCATATGGAAGCATCACTTCCTGCAGTATTTTAACATAAAGGTGGCGATCCATGTTCTCCTTTATCCAGTAAATCGGTCCAACGGTCGCCGTTGAAAGAAAAACTCGCCCAAATCATTATACTGTATCCTCCATGTTTAATGGATTTCATGGTATATTTTGGGCCGTCTGACATATTGGCGGGAACCTCTGCCGCCATTAGTACAATTTTCGACACATCAGACCACAAAATATTTCTCCATGTCTCTACAGGCCAATTCAGATGCTCCTTAACAAATTTTAATCTTTTTCCCACACTTCCCACACAGTTCACTTTTCGTGAACTGGGAGCTTTCACATTCTTATCTCGCAATCGTATACGGACAGTTTATATGCTTGCTTCAACATTTAATTCGTATTTTATTAATGTAGCGTTCCTTTTTGAGTACCTAACTACTCAGTGCACTATTTTTTTCGAAATTGCTGGATGCCGACCGCGTGTTTCTGGTTGTGGAGTAAACTTGACAGCATTGCGTTCCATCATCGATGAACAACCAACAATATTTTACACTTCCACGTAAGTTTTCCCATCCGAATTCTTTTGTTTATTAGAACGCGCTTTTCAGCTGTGCAGTGTTTCGCTCTTACCATAATACACCAAAAATTTAGATAATTTTATCAAATTTGGATTAAATATTTAATTGAATAGCTACAACAGATCAATGTTTATCCTTTTGCAAAATTGTGTCGCCAAGAAACTTCACAGTTTAATTTTTTAACCAAATGCTAGCACACACTAGGTATCTAATCGATTAATCGACTTTTGGGAGGAAAAAATCGAAAAGTCTAAATCGACTTTACCATTGCCAAAAGTCGAAAATTCGACTTTCCAAAAGTCGAAAGGCAACTTTTGTTTTTGACTTTGTGCATCAATGAATTTAGTTATTGAATACCATTTTACTGTTTTCGCTCTAGAAAACACATCCTTTATCCGATTTTCTTCAAATTTGGCATAACAACAAGAAATATCTATGCAAAAAGTGGGTAAGATCGGTTCAGATTTATATATCCAATACAAATGTCTCTCGATTTTGTTTTGATTTGGTCCATTCGTCTTTTCATTCATTTGCACTGCCGTCTTTTTATTTATTTGCAACAGTCCACTACTAAAAAATAACTTTTTTTCAAAGTCGAAAAATCGACTTTTCGTATATTTGCAAAAGTCGAAAAATCGACTTTTTGCTCCACCTATACATCTCTAGCACACACTACTATTATTTTGACTGACGCAAAATGTCAAACCATCGCAACAAAAACAAAACAGCACAATCATAACGTCCCAGCAAAAAATATTGGAAGGACTTCCGTAGGAAGCACAATTTTAATCTCGTCTTAAAATCCAAATGTGAATTTTTTCCGCTTTTGAGGAAGTTCTTTTAAACAACTTCCAAAAAAAGTAGATAATATGTTATTATCCCGGAACAGCATTTTCACAAGTTAATGGGAACGAATTTTTAGTATGGGATTACAGAGGTAAGGTGTCCGCTTTGCACCCGAAGGTCCCGGGTTCAAATCGTGGCTCGGGAAAAAAACCTTTTTGTTTGTTTTATTACTTTTTAAAATAAACAATCATGTCGATTATGCACGCCGACGGATTTGCTGCGGATCGGATTGACTCGATCCGCACTCGACTCACTTTGTGAGGAAAATTGTATTATGTAATCCGTCGGATGACTGCATTACCAACATAAAGTCGATATTACATTACAGCTGTCAAATTGACATTTATAAGCAAATGACAAACAAAAGTAACCCATAAAGTGCGCTGACATATTCTTAGATTTGAAATTAAATAAAATAATTGAAATTCTAACATTTTATAATGTATTCATCAATTGGTTTTTTTTATAAATTTGGAAGAAAAAAGTGGCAATACAAAAAAAAAGCAAATCATTTAACATTTACATTTAATTTTTTCTCATCTTACCTCTTAGCTTCCATTAGAAATTAAAACAAATAAAAAAACAACCAAAACGTACTTTATCCGCATCAAATCAGCGATGATTTTCTGTCGGATATTTTTGTATGTGAAGTGAGTCGCATGAGGAATACATAATACGAATTTTTCCGCAACGGCATTACCATCGGCTTATATAATACCAAAATACTCAACTGCGGAAAAAATCCGATCCGCAGCCATCCGTCGGCGTGCATAATCGACATGAATGTTTAATTTGGTATAATTTTAACAACTTAAAAATTTTAGCTTAAAAAATACAAATTTATTCTTTTATTAATGTTCTTCAAATATTTAATTTTTTGTTAATTATAATACTATACAATATCAGTAAAATTAAGTAGTGTTTATTTATTTAATGCTAATTTTATTTAAATAAAATATAATTTACGTTATATTCATACTAAATAAATATTTTGTTAAGTTTCCTATTGTCAGTTCTAACAAACGAAATGGTTTGCTTTATTATTCATCATTCACAAGAGAGGATAGCTGAGATGGTTAGAGTGCCGTGGTAGCAACCAGAAGGTTCGCTGTTCTACCCCCGGTAGCGGCGGATTTTTTAAAACAGAAATGGAAACTAGTGAAAGATTGCTTCCTTTGCAACATTTTAAAATAACTTTTAAGTCTTTCGAAATAAAGGCCTTCCCTGCTATGACAACTCCATGTTAAATTCATTGGTGAAGATCCCAATTTTCACTACTTCCGAATCATGATTTATTTTATGCTCCCTCTTTGTAACGATTTGGTACTATTACTACTACTATTATTTTGACCGCAACTGTATATGTTGTTGAGAACTTGAAGAACAGAAAAAGTCAACAACTTCCACGGATCTTTATGCAATTCTGTGCCCATATCATTTGTTAGCAATTAAAACAGTAGCACGGTAATAGCATGACCGGTCGTGCGTCGTTGTACTGATACAATGTATTATGGAAATATATAGTAAAAGTGATTTCATTTCAGTTGACAATGCGAGAACCAGCTGTTTATATGAGTCCGCTTCGCCTCTACGAGCAGCAGCAGCAGCAAACTTTACACTTTTCAAGCAGGTTGGCAGCTGCTGCGGCATCAAACACCGGTGGCAGTATTTAGGTGGAACATTTAGAAAGAGATAATTTTGTGTGCTGCTGCTGCAGCAGCACCCTTGTATAGATTTTCCATAAGATTTTTCTTTATTTTCATTTTGCTTACACTGCTCAAAGTATGCACAATTTTCGGCTATAAATACTATTGGCAATTGGAACAACTTATACAAACTCAACTGAGCTTTGCTAACACACAGAACTATCCGAGCAAGAAACTAAATTCATAAAATCAAAATGTTCAAGTTTGTAAGTTAAAAAAATCGATAGAATGAATAATGGTGGAAATAAAGTATTAAAAATAAAGAAAACGCCAGTAACTAATGGATTGTATAGAAATGGAAATCTATATTTTTTAAATGCACAAAAAATATGAAAAGTTTGAATTAATACCTCAACGACCCGTAGAATTCATTAAATTTTCAAATTAAGCTTGAATAAATAATTATTCTTAAAAATTTGATACAATTACTGACAACAGAAAGATGGGAATACATCAACTTATTCTTATTTGATTCCCTTAAACTTTTTCGGTATAAGGACAAACGAGGAAGGAATTGCATCGACTTATGGCAATTAGTCCTATGATTTAAGTATTCAAACATGTGAAGCCTCCAAAGCCTTTCGTTTATGTGTGAAGAATAAGGCCACTTTATTTTTTATAGTGATGGTGACACTTAAAACTAAAATTGTCTTGCGATCCCGACACTATTTGATTCCCTTCAGTGAGTACATCGCGCTCAACTAACGGATTGAGAGAATCTCCTCCTCGTTTGTGAAAATAATTATATTTCGAATTTAACGATTAAAAGACCAACTCATATATATTTTTATTTAAAATTTCCTTCTTTTTTCTTTATTCCACAGATCATTGTTACTTTGGCTCTCGTCGCTAGTGCTGTCGCTTCTCCCGGTTATTTGGGTGGTTTGGGCGATCTGGGTCATGGCGGCTATTTTGGCGGTCATGGCGGCTACTTGGGCGGTCATGCCATTGCTGCCGCCCCTGCCATCTCATACGCTGCCCCTGCTATAACCAAATATGCCGCCGCTCCTGCTATCTCTTATGCTGCCCCCACCTATGCCCACGCACCAGCAATTTCATATGCCGCCCCAGCCATTACCAAAATTGCTGCTGCTCCCGCCATCTCCTATGCTGCTCCCGTTGCCAAAGTAGCCTATGGTGGTGGCCCAGCTCTAGGTTTGGGCTATGGTCATGGCTTGTCCTACGGCGGTTATGGTCATGGTTTGGGCTTGGGTTATGGCCATGGCTGGTAAGATGTGAATGTGGATGATGTATGGGACCCGATGAGCAGTATTTGAAATTATGATGTTAACAAATAATGTTTTTTGTTAAAGTGTTATCATTTATATATTTATATTTTTTTAATTATTTTTGTTGTAAAATTTTCCTCGATTTTTGTATGTTTTAAATAAAATTCTATAATTATAAAATTAAACTAAAACGAGTATTATGATGTAGAAACAATTTCCCCCAAGCCCGATTTTCCCCATTTGCAATTTCTTGAATCCAGCTACAGCCTATAAGTCCGTACCATTTTGATAGGAAAAGTTCTAATATTCAATATCCAATATGTGACAGAGTGGAATATACCTAATTTCATGCTTTTAGCTACAGTCGTTTGATTGGTACCAGTTTAACTCCTTTTTCCATTTTGACCTTAAAAGTATGAATTTAGAAAAAATCTGCGTCTATGTAGACAGACAAGTGAAAATACTGAATATCATGATTCTAGTTACAGCCGTTTAATTGTTGATAAATGTTATCCCATTTATATCCTGAAGGTACGAATATCGAAAGATTTCTTTATTTTTCGTGTCTACGCAGTCAAAGAAATGTATACACCGAATTTCGTTATTATAGCTGCAGCCGTTTGGTTGGTACCATTTTTATCCCCATTCGTCCCATTTTCCACCTAAAAGTAAATATTTCGTAAAAATCCTTTTCATTTCGCATCTTTAGAGTCAGATTAATGCACACACCGAATTTCATGATTTCAACTTCAGCGGTTTGGTCGGTACCATGTTTATCCATCTTTTCCAATTGTATCCCTTAGAAGTACGAACTTTGAAAAATCCCTTTATTTTACGTATCTACGCAATTAGAGGGATGTACATTCCGAATTTCATGTTTAAAGCTATTGTCGTATCATTGGTACCATTTTTATCCCTTTTTGTTCCATTTCGCCCCCTAAAACATATATTTCCTTTTTGGTGCTTTTCCGCAACAAGACGAATGTACGCAATAAATTTCAAGTGCATATAAAGCAGAAATTGAAAAAATCGTAAATAGTCAAAATATTAGGGAAAAATTTCTACCTCTTGACCGATTTCACCCATTTTCATATCAATGTTGAATTTAATTGATATGATTCTCATTGATTTCGTTAAAAAGTATCGGCGACATAACGTTTACATTAATTAGTCAGTCACGCTTTAGTTTCTCGTCGTCTCCACAAACGACGCATTCTTTTGTGCTGATTACATCGTCCGACAATCCATATTTCACTTAAACCAGATGACAAACATCTGAAACTATAGGTGAAATAGAGTTAATTAGCGTTTTCAGTTTTTCATTTTCTCATCCTGTTGCCACGTAGAAGGACTAGAAATTTCCAAAGGATACAATTTTTCAAAAATTATTTTTAATACTTATTCCTACACTATGTAGTGTCAAACTAAATCAGGGAATATGAGCTAAAAATACTTTAAATTTCAAGCTTCTATCTGTATTAGTTTAGTATTAACAACCATTTAAAATGTTGTCTCTTAAAAAGCAAGAAATGAATAAAATAGAAAAACTATGGGTTAAACTTGAAATAGATTTTAATGCTGAACTAATACATATAGAAGCATGATATTTGAAGTATTTTTAGTTGATATTCTCCTCTGTAATTTGATACTAATACCGTTATCATAGGGTGCGAACAAGTATATAAAATAATTTTATGAAAAATTGTATCCTTTGGAACAAGATGAGGAAATGAAAAACGCCAAGTAACTCCATTTTGCCTATAGTTTCATGCATATATCATCCAGTTCAAGTGTAACCACTTTTTTTAATTGTCGTACGGTGTTATGGAACGTAATAAGGAATATGTGTCCCAGTCCAGTGTAATTGTTGATTTTTTACAAACTTGTTCTCGATAATGATCTCATTGATTTCGTTGAAAGTATCCGCGACCTAACGTCTAAATTAATTAGTCAGCCTCGCTTTAGTTTCTCTAATAACACTCAAATGGCAGATATATTTGTCCTGCTTATGGAATAAAACAAAGAAAAAATATTTGTCCCGTCTACGAATTAAGTAAGCCATTCCAGTGTAATTGTTGCAATTTATTTTTTTCCAAAATTGTTCTCAAAAGTTGTCTAATATAAAGGGTGATTTTTTAAGAGCTTGATAACTTTTTTTTAAAAAAAACGCATAAAATTTGCAAAATCTCATCGGTTCTTTATTTGAAACGTTAGATTGGTCCATGACATTTACTTTTTGAAGATAATTTCATTTAAATGTTGACCGCGGCTGCGTCTTAGGTGGTCCATTCGGAAAGTCCAATTTTGGGCAACTTTTTCGAGCATTTCGGCCGGAATAGCCCGAATTTCTTCGGAAATGTTGTCTTCCAAAGCTGGAATAGTTGCTGGCTTATTTCTGTAGACTTTAGACTTGACGTAGCCCCACAAAAAATAGTCTAAAGGCGTCAAATCGCATGATCTTGGTGGCCAACTTACCGGTCCATTTCTTGAGATGAATTGTTCTCCGAAGTTTTCCCTCAAAATGGCCATAGAATCGCGAGCTGTGTGGCATGTAGCGCCATCTTGTTGAAACCACATGTCAACCAAGTTCAGTTCTTCCATTTTGGGCAAAAAAAAGTTGGATATCATCTCACGGTAGCGCTCACCATTCACAGTTACGTTACGATTCGCATCATCTTTGAAGAAGTACGGTCCAATGATGCCACCAGCCCATAAACCGCACCAAACTGTGACTTTTTCTGGATGCATTGGTAGCTCTTGCAATGCTTCTGGCTGATATTCACTCCAAAATCGACAATTCTGCCTATTTACGTACCCATTGAGCCAAAAATGAGCTTCGTCGCTGAACACAATTTCTTTCTTTCTGAACTTTCTTAACAGAGCACGCATTTTGATAATAAAATTCAATGATTTGCAAGCGTTGCTCGTTAGTAAGTCTATTCATGATGAAATGTCAAAGCATACTGAGCATCTTTCTCTTTGACACCATGTCTGAAATCCCACGTGATCTGTCAAATACTAATGCATGAAAATCCTAACCTCAAAAAAATCACTCTTTATAAACATTCAACTGGATGTTCTAAAAAGGACATTTTCTTCTCAAGATCATATTTGAGGCCGACACATTAAACAAAATATGTTTATTTTTATACCGTCCACCTCCAGGATGGGGGTATACAAACATTGTCATTCCGTTTGTAATACGACCTGAGATCCTAAAAAAGTATATTTATTCTTGATCGTCATAAAATTCTAAAACGATCTAGCCATGTCCGTCCGTCTGTCGGTGTGTTGAAACCACGCTAGCATCTAAACGAAAGGAGCCAGGACGTCCAAATTTTCCATAAATGCGTCTTATAGTCGTAGATCGGCTGGGATTGAAACTGGGCGAAATCGGCCCAAAGGGAAATTTTTTTTCCCTCATAAGGGCAAAAAATACCCATAATAACCCCGAATATTTTAGAGTATTTAGCATATTTTTTCAATATGTCTGCTTGTACTGTCCTGTATTGGATATGCGCATTCCCCCTATAACAAAAAGGCGCACCATAAAGTGCTTTTTATTCCTAGGGGGTGAATTGGGGCAAAAAGGGATAAAAATTGTACATATCAAACGACAACAGCTAGGAACACGAAATTCGGTGAGTACATTCCTCTAATTGAGTAGATACATAAATAAAAGTATGTTTTCCAAATTCGTATTTTTAAGGGGGATAGAGGGATAAAAATGGTACCAACCAAACGGTTGTACCTAGAATAATGAAATTCGGTGTATACATTGCGTAGACGCGTAAAATATAAGGATTTTTCGAAATTCGTACTTTTTTGAGTTCAAATGAAAAAGGGGATAAAAATAGTACCAACGAAATGTTCTCAGCTAGAGTCATGAAATTCGGTGTATACATTCCTCTGATTGCGTAGACATGTGAAATAAACGGATTTTTCGAAATTCGTACTTTTTGGGGTAAAATGGAAAAGGGGGATAAAAATAGTACCAACCAAATGACCGCAGCTAGAGTCATGAAATTCGGAGTATACATTCCTCTGACTGCGTAGACACGAAAAATAAAAGGTTCTTTCCAAATTCGTACTTTCAAGGGATACTTTCAGAGGAATAAAAACGCTACAAACTAAACGACTACAGCTAGAATGATGACATTCGGTGTGTACTTCACCCTAATGGCGTAGAGACGTAAAATAAAGAGATTTTAGAAATTCGTACTTTTAAGGGGGTAGAATGGTAAAAAGGGGAGAAAAATGGTTCCAACGAAATGGCCGCAGCTAGAATCTGGTAATTCGGTGTTTACATTCCTCTGACTGCATAGACACGCAAAATAAAAAGATTCTTCCAAATTCGTACTTTTTACATTTACGGCGAAATTGGTTGAATCATGAAGTTAGGTTATTTTGCACTATGTACGTGAGTTAATGGTTAAATTTTAAATTTTTAATTTTGGAATAAAAATAGAAAGGAAATACAACCAAATGTAGCACCCACTATCTACCAATATTTATGGTAATTAAGCTTTTTTGAAAAGATAAATAGAAGAATATTTATTTTTTGAATTGACTTGAAGTATTATTTTAGTATTATGACTTATCATTGAACAGCCCGCAGACCAAACGGCTGAAGCCAGGGTCATGAAATTTTCAGGGTAGTTCCCAAATATAACGTAGACTTCGACTAAGAAAGGGTTTTACGAAATTCATACTTTTAGGGGGTAAAATGGGACAAAAAGGGATAAACATCGAACCTTCGTCCTGACTAAACGGTAGTAGCTAGAAACATGAAATTCGGTGTGGTCCTTGCAATGACCATGTCGACGAGCTTCAAATAGGGATTTTTCGAAATTTTTACTTTTAAGGGAGGAAAGAGACAAAAAGGGATAAAAATTGTACCAATTTAAGAATTGCAGCTAGAATCGTGAAAATCGGTATTTACATTCCTCTGACAACGTAGACTTGCAATATAAATTGGTTTTTCGAAATTTGTACAACAAATTTGAGGGACAAAAAGGGATAAAAATGGTACCAACTGTAGCTATAATCGTGAAATTTGGTATGTAAATTCCTCTGACCATATAGAAGCGAAGTAAAATTGGATTTTTTGAAATTTGTACATTTAAGTGGTGAGCGGGACAAAGGGGGTAAAAATGGTACCAACTAAAGTAATGCAGCTATAGTCGTGAAATTTGGTGTGTAAATTCTTCTGAGAAGGTAGATGCGAAGATGTAAATGGATGGATGCGTAGAAGCGCAAATCTATGTGAATTTTTCAAAATTTTGTACTTATAAAGGGTCAGCGGGATAAAAATAGTACCAACTAAAATATTTCAGCTAAAGTCCTGAAATTTTGTGTGTAAATTTCTCTAACAACGTAGACAACATAAATGGATTTCTCGAAATTTGTACTTTTAAGGTGCGAGCGGGACAAAAAGGGATACAAATGGTACCAACTTTAGTATTATAGCTAGAATCGTGAAATTTAATGTGTAAATTACTCTGACCATATTGAAGCGCAGTAAAATTAGATTTTTCGAAATTTGTACTTTTAAGGGGTGCGCGGAACGAAAAGGGTTAAAAATGGTGTACAGTCCTTTAATTACGTAAACGCTGAACATAAATGGATATTTCAAAATGTGTACTTAAAGGGAGGATAGAGGACGACAAGGAATAAACGTGTTACCAAATAAAGAACATATTTTTAGGGGAAGCAAAAACACATGTTACCTATAGTGATTTTTCAAAATGTGTACTTTTTGGGAAAGAGGTGCAAAAACTTATAAAGTGGCTGTCTGAATCTAGAAACATGAGATGAGGATTTATATCCTTTTTAATTTTTTGTTCAAAACTGGGTAGAAAATGATAAAAATACGAAATGAGATCAAACGAAGAGAGTGCAGCAAAAATAGTGCATATCGACAAGCACATTCCTTTGACTGTATATGAGTGCTACCTAATAGGAGGTTTCCAAATTACTATTTTAGATTTATCTATATCCACCAAAAGAAAATTATATAAATACTATCCAAAAACAGAGACGAATAAAATTAACAAATAACTGGCTTTTTCGTGTGCGAAGCAGCGGATAAGCGTGGTTTGAAATAATTAAAATATTATATTTATTTATAAAATTATTTTTTAATATTTGTATTTTTTATTTTGGCTAATCGACAGCCTCTGTGGAATGCAATTCATGGTGGAGGGTATATAAAGTTCGGTCCGGTCGAACTTAACGCCGCTTTTACTTGTTAATATACTTTTAAGAAATTGTAGTGGCACGTAATCGGCCCATAAGATTTTTAAGAGTTTTTACAAATATATTTCTTCTATTTTGATTTTCAAATAGTTAGTTTGAAACTTTAAAGTAGTGTCCTTAGATGTATTTTCAAGTGACTGTGCTGGTTTGGAAGTGATGAAGTAATGGTTTCTATTTTTTTACGATTTTTCCAAAGTATTTTTTGCAAAATCAACCAAAATTTCAGTAAAATATCATCGGAATTGTAATTTTTCGCTAGTTTTTAACACAAGATATAAAAATAATAATAAATCTAAGAAAAAGTAGTTGATGGAATTTTTTTTGTAATGTATGATTGCACCATCAGAAAAAAGATAAAAATACGTATTTTCCCATTAATTAACAACTTGAAAGGACACCAATATCGTACCAATATCGTTTTAGTAGGTCTATAAAAAAAATGAAAAAATATTTGACTAATTATATCCTTCAAAAATGTCAAGTCCTTGTAAACGCAAACTCGAGGAGACAATGACAACTGCAGACATTGACTAATATAGACATTAACTGATAAACATTTAAACATTGTAATACCATACAAGTCTCACCAAAACAAATTCCTTTACTAATGGACTTTTCTATAAATTTGGTGATTGCCAGTTTTTTATTAAAATAAATTAAATTAAATTCATTTTTTGTTTGGCGCTGTAATAGCTAAACATCCTGGCCTAGTTTTGCTGAATTTATTAGCATTATTAAACAATTACGCAAAATTGTTCTACGAAACAAAAAAACCGAACTCTGCCAAATTTGGAGATTTATTTGAACAATACAATTAAAATAATTCAAATCTTTTGCCACAGATTTAGTAATACAACAACCCATGAAACTGGTCACTTTGGAATTAACATTACACACACCGCAAACAAATCCATTATAGATTCCAAGACAGCACCGAAAAAAAACTCCACCTGAAATTTGCTGCTCCTATAATGATCTCACAGAGCGCAACAAAAATAACAACAAAAAGAACGCCAAAAACTTGCATTGATCTTCATGCAATTTTGTCCAAAAGTTGTGTTACCGATTCAAGCACTGCCACGGCAATACGGAGCAGTGCGACAGCCAGTGCTGGTGATACATTGTTTGGTGGACAAAAAAGTAAAAGTGTTTTTATTTCAGTCACCACCAATACGATCCGGGCAACAGCTGTTTTTCTGGGTTGGCTTCTCGTCTCTCCGACCAGCAGCCTCTGCTGGCCGACTTTAAGCATCTGATCTGTTGCTGTTCGTGTTGCCTGACATCAGCTGCTAATGCTGGTGCCGCCGCCACTGCAGCCTTTGTCACACCGCTCGTTGCGTGTCAGCGCAGCACTTAGAAGTAGGCACTTTTGATAGATGCTGCGGCTGCTGCTGCAGCAGCAAGATTTTATAGATTTTTCATAAGATTTTTCTTTATTTTCATTTTGCTGGCAGTGCCTAGAGTAAAGTAAGCCCAACATTTTTCGGCTATAAATACTATTGGCAATTGAAACGAGTTAACCAAACTCAAGTGAGCTCTGCTAACGTATAGAACAACTATCAGTGTTGCGAAAATCATAAATCCTTAAAACAAAATGTTCAAGTTTGTAAGTAAATAAATATGAAAAATAAAGCATTGAATAATATGAAGGATAACAAAATGGTGAAAATATAGAAAATGTTTTAAAATAGAGCCTCAAAGGCCGAATGAAACAAAATAGTGAACAGTACGAATCAAAGGATTAAAAATGTTTCGAAATAATGTGCAAAAAATACGCTGGTGATTAGAAAACGAATGTCCTTAAAAAACAACAAAAACATGTAGGAATATTGAAATTCTGGAATCCATATCAGACACTTTTAAAAATGTTTCAAAGGCCTAAGCAGTATTAGCAAAGCAATGATAAGCCGAGCATGATTTGAAATCGAGGGGTTATGATTGATCATATTTCATCATATTGTGAAGAGGTTATAAATTTTCACGAAAAATAAATGTCATTTATTTCAGCTAACCTCTTTTGATTTTAAATGAATTCATTTTCGAATACTGTGGTCAGTGTCATGTTATGCAGGATCCTGCGAATCCGGATGGCATAATTTTTTTTATGCATGTTTGAAATAAAAAAAATGGAATTATGAAGGGGAATGTGTCCTATTTTTGGACAATAATTCAAAGGGATCCTGCTTGCATTCGCAGTGAAATGAAAAGTTTGTGTTTAAGACATCCTTATAAGTAGAAAATTGCATTTATGCTAAGGATAGAGAAAAGTTGGAAGGAAAGCAAGTAAATTAATATAAGTTAATGTCACTACTTAACTCTCACGTAATGATGAACTGTCTAAAAATTAAATTCCATATTAAACCAACTAGAAACTTTCGAAAGTCTTCTGATTTTAATAAATTTTGTCGGACGCATTTGGTATTGGAACATATTATTTAGACGATTTAAAACGTGGAAGTTTTGCTTATTTGACAAAATGGTGTTTACTCAACCAGTCATTACTTTAGTTCTGTAACAGATATTGAGACATTTTTTGCAAAATAATTGTTGTTTTTTAGCGCAAAAATTTAAATGAAAGAAAAGAATTTTTTGATATTTATTTTTTTTTCAAAAATAATTTTAAAATTATTTTTTGCTTACTGTCTTTGTATGTTCTTAGTACTCTGTATATTTCAGAGTGGGCTTTTCCGTTTTTATCAGATGTCAGCAATAATGCACGTCAGCAAAAATTCATTACCCACAAACGAAAAGTTAGACATAAGAAATTAGTTTGCGGAATTAGTTTGTCGCAAACGATTTATGTTTATCACAAACCCTATGAAACGTTTATGACAAATTGTTAGTGTGCTTACCGCAAACGATTTATGTTTATCAAATGCTGAATACCAACTGTTATGATTTGCAGGTATGCAAGGGCCACAACACCATACTCTCTGCACTCTCACAAAATGCCAAAAAAATTACGCTCATTATTCTCTCAACACTCTTTAAAATTTGCCATAACCATAAATCATGAAATTTTTGCCATAAAGAACGTTTACGATAAACGTCTTCATTTGCGGGAAATGCTTCAACCGTTATGATAAAATTACATCGTTTGAGACAAACAAACTATGTTTGAGATAAACGACCTCCAAACGTCTTTTTTCTACTGGTGATCTCACAGGGCGTACTGGAAATTAAAAAGAACATATATTTTTAAAAAAAAAAAAATATTTCACAGAATTGTATTTTTTATTATTCGGTAAAAACTATCATTGTTGCTTAAATCTTTCAAACAGTAAAATACATAAATAGGTCTTCCTCAAAATATACATGATTTCAAAGTGATGGAGTTGAATTTGCTAAAATGTCTTTGCCAAGCAGCGGCACTAAATGGTTTCCACAGTAAATTTTTCAAAATGTGTATTTTGCTTAAAGATGAACAAGAAGTAATAAATTATCCGGCTGCATCATGAAATCAAAGACGCAAAAAGAAGAGCGAATTTATTTCTTGATTTGAAGCGGTGTAGAAAAAGATAACAACTATACCAAGAATAGTGTAATTCGACAAGCATATATAGTTTACAATTTTTAGAGATATGGACCAAGAGAAATTATGTGAGTGAAGATAAATTCCGAATTTAAGTAGCAGAGACACAATCCGCTGTTAAAACTGTCGGCTGTTAATGAGTTAACAGAGCAATGTTGTGCCGTTACCAGAGCTCCTAAACACTTGAAGCGGTGAATTTGTGCGTCCATTGTGGCCAAATGGAGATACTTTAGTTGATGGGACTACCATCAAATTAAAGGTAATTCCATCTAGTTTCACCGTGTAAAGGCCAAAGTTCTGAAAAAATCTTTAAAATATCAATTTTTAGCCAAAAACCTCAAAAATTTCTGGAGGAGAGTAGTGCGTCCATTGTGGCCAAATTGCAGATACTTTAGTTGAAGGGACTAGCATCAAATTAAAAGTAATTCCATCTAGTTTCACCGTGTAAAGGCCAAAGTTCTGAAAAAATCTTCAAAATATCAATTTTTAGCCAAAAACCTCAAAAATTTCTGGAGGAGAGTAGTGCGTCCATTGTGGCCAAATTGCAGATACTTTAGTTGAAGGGACTAGCATCAAATTAAAAGTAATTCCATCTAGTTTCACCGTGTAAAGGCCAAAGTTCTGAAAAAATCTTCAAAATATCCATTTTTAGCCAAAAACCTCAACAATTTCTGGAGAGTAGTGATCCATGAGTAGTGCGTCCATTGTGGCCAAATTGCAGATACTTTAGTTGAAGAGAGTAGCATCAAATTTAAAGTAATTCCATCTAGTTTCACCGTGTAAAGGCCAAAGTTCTGAAAAAATCTTTAAAATATCAATTTTTAGCCAAAAACCTCAAAAATTTCTGGAGGAGAGTAGTGCGTCCATTGTGGCCAAATTGCAGATACTTTAGTTGAAGGGACTAGCATCAAATTAAAAGTAATTCCATCTAGTTTCACCGTGTAAAGGCCAAAGTTCTGAAAAAATCTTCAAAATATCAATTTTTAGCCAAAAACCTCAAAAATTTCTGGAGGAGAGTAGTGCGTCCATTGTGGCCAAATTGCAGATACTTTAGTTGAAGGGACTAGCATCAAATTAAAAGTAATTCCATCTAGTTTCACCGTGTAAAGGCCAAAGTTCTGAAAAAATCTTCAAAATATCCATTTTTAGCCAAAAACCTCAACAATTTCTGGAGATGATGAGTAGTGCGTCCATTGTGGCCAAATTGCAGATACTTTAGTTGAAGAGAGTAGCATCAAATTTAAAGTAATTCCATCTAGTTTCACCGTGTAAAGGCCAAAGTTCTGAAAAAATCTTTAAAATATCAATTTTTAGCCAAAAACCTCAAAAATTTCTGGAGGAGAGTAGTGCGTCCATTGTGGCCAAATTGCAGATACTTTAGTTGAAGGGACTAGCATCAAATTAAAAGTAATTCCATCTAGTTTCACCGTGTAAAGGCCAAAGTTCTGAAAAAATCTTCAAAATATCAATTTTTAGCCAAAAACCTCAAAAATTTCTGGAGGAGAGTAGTGCGTCCATTGTGGCCAAATTGCAGATACTTTAGTTGAAGGGACTAGCATCAAATTAAAAGTAATTCCATCTAGTTTCACCGTGTAAAGGCCAAAGTTCTGAAAAAATCTTCAAAATATCCATTTTTAGCCAAAAACCTCAAAAATTTCTGGAGGAGAGTAGTGCGTCCATTGTGGCCAAATTGCAGATACTTTAGTTGAAGGGACTAGCATCAAATTAAAAGTAATTCCATCTAGTTTCACCGTGTAAAGGCCAAAGTTCTGAAAAAATCTTCAAAATATCCATTTTTAGCCAAAAACCTCAACAATTTCTGGAGAGTAGTGATCCATGAGTAGTGCGTCCATTGTGGCCAAATTGCAGATACTTTAGTTGAAGAGAGTAGCATCAAATTTAAAGTAATTCCATCTAGTTTCACCGTGTAAAGGCCAAAGTTCTGAAAAAATCTTTAAAATATCAATTTTTAGCCAAAAACCTCAAAAATTTCTGGAGGAGAGTAGTGCGTCCATTGTGGCCAAATTGCAGATACTTTAGTTGAAGGGACTAGCATCAAATTAAAAGTAATTCCATCTAGTTTCACCGTGTAAAGGCCAAAGTTCTGAAAAAATCTTCAAAATATCAATTTTTAGCCAAAAACCTCAAAAATTTCTGGAGGAGAGTAGTGCGTCCATTGTGGCCAAATTGCAGATACTTTAGTTGAAGGGACTAGCATCAAATTAAAAGTAATTCCATCTAGTTTCACCGTGTAAAGGCCAAAGTTCTGAAAAAATCTTCAAAATATCCATTTTTAGCCAAAAACCTCAACAATTTCTGGAGAGTAGTGATCCATGAGTAGTGCGCATGAGTAGTGCGTCCATTGTGGCCAAATTGCAGATACTTTAGTTGAAGAGACTAGCATCAAATTTAAAGTAATTCCATCTAGTTTCACCGTGTAAAGGCCAAAGTTCTGAAAAAATCTTCAAAATATCAATTTTTAGGCAAAAACCTCAACAATTTCTGGAGAGTATGAGTAGTGCGTCCATTGTGGCCAAATTGCAGATACTTTAGTTGAAGGGACTAGCATCAAATTAAAAGTAATTCCATCTAGTTTCACCATGTAAAGGCCAAAGTTCTGAAAAAATCTTCAAAATATCCATTTTTAGCCAAAAACCTCAAAAAATTCTGGAGAGGATGAGTAGTGCGTAATGTTGAACCATTAACAGCTGACAGTTTTAACAGTGATTTGTGTCTCTGCTACTTAAATTCGGAATTTATCATCACTCACATGAGAAATTTGGATAAATTCTATACAAAAGCGAGTTTAGTCGTTAAAAACTGGAACATTTTCGGAACAAAGAAATACAATTTGCATTTCATAGTTTCTAAGAAATGTTTCATAAATTCTATGACACTTTTCATTCATTTCTGCTTTATGAAACATGTTTCATACATTTTACGAAGTGTTTCTTTAATGAAAATTTTCACTGAGCTTAAGACAAAATCATAAATAGTATGAATATAATTCTTTCAGTGTATTATTTTCAAAAATAAAAATATCAAATTAATGCAAAATTACGCAAATTTTGTGTTCGTGACCTAAAAATTTTTTTTTGTGTTCATTTAGGCATGCTATTAAAATAAAAATGTTTTATGGATACATTTTTGATAATATTTATGTTATTAAAATTCTAATTTTGTACTGTAAATTTGAGTGTATAGGTCTGGACTGCACATATTTGGACATACATAGATTTGTTTAAACACTTTTTTCTTCCGTACCATGTCAGCTATTAAAAAATATAAAAATAATTTGGTTTTCTACTTTCAGTGGTTTTATATTATATTAATAAAAAATAATATTTTTTAGAATCCTCTTATGTCTACAAAGAGGGTCATTACTTCTACATTTAGATATTATTTTCTTAGTTACAATATTAGATATTAAAAACAAAAGTAAATATTTGATTCGTTTCTTTTCGTACCTATTTTTAGACTATTTCTACGTGAAAGCTAAATTCGCAACATATGTAACCATCATAATTTCCTTTAATTTTACCCGTTCATGCCCAATGTAGTCTTATAAAATCTTTAAAATCACACATTTTACAGAATTAATACATTTTATTTTTGTGTAGATAACAAATATTATTCCAAAAAGAACCAACAAATTCAATTATTTGAGTTTCTTGTAATTAACATTATTTAGAAGATCTTCTTATTGCTATTGGATATCTTCATAAGTTTCCTGCGAAAGAATTAAGAACCTATTGGATGTCCTCATTTGCTAACTAATTTAATTCACATTGAATAAATCCATTCGCTTATGAATTTACTTTTTTTACTTCCCCTCTACCACAGGTCCTTGTCACCTTAGCTCTCGTTGCTAGCGCTGCCGCCGCTCCCGGTTATTTGGGCGGTCTTGATCATGGCGGCTATTTGGGTGGTCATGGCGGCTACTTGGGCGGCCATGCCATTGCTGCAGCCCCGGCCATCTCATACGCAGCACCGGCCATTACCAAGATTGCCGCTGCTCCAGCTATCTCCTATGCTGCTCCCGCCATCTCTTATGCTGCCCCAGCTATAACTAAATATGCTGCAGCTCCCGCTATCTCTTATGCTGCTCCCGCCTATGCCCATGCTCCTGCAATTTCATATGCCGCCCCAGCCATTACCAAAATTGCTGCTGCTCCTGCCATCTCTTATGCTGCTCCCGTTGCCAAAGTAGCCTATGGTGGTCCAGCTCTAGGTTTGGGCTATGGTCATGGTTTGTCCTATGGCGGTTATGGTCATGATTTGGGCTTGGGTTATGGCCATGGCTGGTAAGATGTTGAATGGATGGCCGAACAGTTTGTACAGTATTTGCATTTTGGTAAAGTGAGTTTGGAAAAAACGGAATGAATGAATGCAACATTTGGGGAGCGGAAAGAACGATTTTTTTGTTATAATTTTATGTTAATTTTTTGTAATTCTTTTTGTGTCGTAAATGTATTATTTTTTTAAATAAAGCAAAATTGTTTTTTATGTTAAATTTATTATAATTTCAACATAAAAAGAAAGAAGGAAAAATATAACGGTGCACATGCGAACTTGCGTGGTAAACAGGAACTTTTTACTTATTTAGCGTTTATGTCACAAGACGCCTAATTTTAAGTAATATGTATAAGAAATTATTAGGTTTCATTAGTTAAAGAGGGGTAAATTTAATTAATGACCACGTCCATTTATGAGGGGAGGCATACAAATATTTATATAGTAGAATACCCAGCAAAAAATATCTAGGTTTTTTGAAGCATTATATCGCTTGCAGAGCTACTGAGGTTGCAATAAGGCAAACATTGCAGAACCTCTGCTAGATTTGGTCATGCAGAGTTAAAAAAAAAATCATACAGGCGCTCTATTCATGCCTTTGACTATGTGTCGTGTATAAAATTTTCTAATGTATTTTAGTATCCTAAAGTCGAAAATGATATTAATATTTTATGAACATTATTGATTTTTAATCTTTACCTATTACCTTTGCACTATAATTTAGGGAGCATAAGTCTGATTGCGCCTGGTTATTTGTTAATTATAAGGGCTACAAAGAATAGTTGATTTCATCTTGCTATAAACATTTACACTGTGGTTTTCGTAATTATTTTGACCAATTTGTGTTTTCTAGTATCGTTAGCAAATATACCACGAAGAATAAATATTAGAATAAAAAATTCATCCCTGAAGATGTTGGAAAATACCAATAAATAATCTTTTATTTGCACTGACCTTCAAAGCCCATCTAGAAAAATTCTAGAAAAATAGAAATAGAAAAATAAAAATTATTTTCTTTGCAAAAATCGTTCTTGGTAAAAAGCCCTTTAAAATATTTTTACATTACATATTCAATTGTAATTCAAAATACACCATTTGAAATTAAAAAATTCCATTTGAAATTCAAAAAAACATCAATTGAATTTCAATTGGAATTTTTGAGAAGACACCACTTGAAATTCAAAAAATATCGATTGAAATTCAAAACTCGTCATTTGTAATTCCAAAGACATCATTTGAAATTCAAAACTCGTCATGTGAAATTCAAAAACATCATTTGAAATTCAAAACTCATCATTCATTCATTCATTCAAAGATTCCATTTGAAATTGAACAAGTAAGAAGGCGTTAAGTTCGGCCGGGCCGAATCTTATATACCCTCCACCACGGAGTGCATTCTACAGTATTACCAGCAGATTAAAGGATGTCGACTTTACATAGAATCACAGTACCATATTAAGAAATTTGTGATATTTGTATGCACATTACTATATTTGTTTAGTATTTCAAACTATAATGTATACTTATGCGCACTGTTTAAAATCGACTAATATATATAAATAAAATGCTGAAATTGTGAAAGTGAACATGCCTTAATATACATATACATTTTCAGATACAGACAAAGTGATAAGAAAAGTATAAATTTTAAAGATATCCCCATTCGCCCCATTCTCCGCACAAATGTAAAAAACACTTTTTCGAGTCTTCATAGTCAGAATGTATACATCGAATTTCATGATTTCAACTTCAGCGGTTTAGTAAGTCCCATTTTTATCCCTCTTTATAATTATATTCCATAAAAGTATGAATTAGGAAAAATCACTCTATTTGACGTGTCTATGCAATTAGAGGGATGTACACACCGAATTTCATGATTATAGCTGTTGTCGTATCATTGGTACCATATTTCATCCCTTTTTGTCCCATTTATTTTCTTTGTGGTGCTTCCAAGCTACAACAAATTTTAACTGTATGAAAATAAGAAATTTAATTAATAAGCCAAGGCTACCAATATTTGTATTATATATATATATGTAATGTATATAATACTTCAATTCATAAAGTAAATATAAGGGAGCAATCATAAATACCCTAAATATTGGGGGATAGAGAGTGTATTTTCAGCTACAGTCGTTTGGTTGGTTGTATTTCCATCCTATCCTACCTACCTTATCCTACCTTATCTCTCATGTACGCAGTATAAGACAACTTCATGATTCTACCATTTTTTGTCGTAAAAGCAACAAAATAAAGTACGAATTTGGAAGAAAAAATATTTTACGTGGCTATGCAGTCAGAGGAATGTATACACCGAATTCCATGATTCTATCAGCGGTCATTTTGTTGGTACCATTTTTATCCCCTTTTTCCAATTTGCCCCCTCAAGAGTTCGACTATCTAAAATCACTTTATTTTACGTATCTACACAATTAGAGGGATGTACACACTGAATTTCATTGCATCCCTTGAAAGTACGAATTTTGGAAAAAAACGTTTTATTTTTCGTGTCTAAGCAGTCAGAGGAATGTATACTCCGAATTTCATGATTCTAGCTGCTGTCATTTGGTAGGTACTATTTTTATCCCCTTTTTCCATTTGATCCCGAAAAAGTACGAATTTTAGAAAGTTCTTTTATTTTATGTGCCTACGCAATCAGAGGAATGTATATATCGAATTTCATTATTCTGGGTGCAGCCGTTAGGTTGGTACTATTTTTATCCCTCTATCCCCATTTAACCCCTTAAAAGTACGAATTTAGAAAAAATACTTTTATATCATGTATCTACTCTATTAGAGGAATGTACACGCCAAATTTCGTGTTTCTATCTGTTGTCGTTTGATAGGTACTATTTTTATCCCTTTTCGTCCCATTTCGCACCCTACAAATAAAAATCACTCTATGGTGCCCTTTTATGGTATAAAGGGAATGCGAATTGCAAATATCAAGTAAATATAAGCTATTATGTTCAAAAAACATGCTGAAATACTCTAAATATTAGGGGTAGTTTCAGTCCTTGTGAGGGAAAAATTTTTCCCTCTGGGCCGATTTCGCCCACTTTCAATCCCAACCGATCTGCAACCATAAGACACATTTAGGAAAAATTTGAACCTCCTAGCTCATTTCGTTCGGCCGCTATCGTGCTTTCAACAGACAGACAGACAGACAGACGGACAGACGGACAGACGGACAGACGGACATGGCTATATCGTCTTAGAATTTTACCACGACCCAGAATATATATTCTTTATGGGGTCTCCGATGAATATTTTAAGGTGTTACAAACGGAATGACAAAGTGAATATACCCCCATCCTGGAGGTGGAGGGTATAAAAAAAATGAAAAAAATGTAAACAAAACTATTTAAGCAAAATGTACATTAGGCGGGGTACCATTTATTTATTTCTGGAAATTTGGATATTCTCCAGTTTACAAAACAGATTTAATGCATTGATAAGAGGATAATAAATATAAAGATGTAAAATTTCTGTAACTTCATATATAGTGTATAATTTTTACCAGCTCAGAAAACAGTACAATAACTTAATCAATCAATATAACGGTATGAAAGTTATACAAGATTTAATTTTACCTAGGATAGGGACAATTGTGTGGGAAGAAGGGAATGGCAAAAGCATACATGTCCTATTAAAGTTATAGCAGTTTTATTCTAACCATAGCTTATGCCAATTTATATGTGGGGGATAAATAAATTTAGCATTGTTTACATTTTGAATACCAAATGGAATCATTTTTGAATTTCGAATGGAATATTTTTTGAATTTGAATTGACCAGTTGTGAATTTCAAATGATGTCTTTTGAATTTCACATGGTGTTTTTTGAATTACAAATGACGAGTTTTGAATTTCAATTGACAATTTTTGAATTTCAATTGATATTCTTTGAATTTCAAGTGACGTCCTTTGAATTACAATTGAAAATGGTGTAGATATAAAGAAGAAAATAATGCCTATTTGAAAAATATATAAATGGCCCTCCTTCTACCTTCGACGCAGATCGGAATTTTAAATTATAAAAATCTAAAAATATCCAAGAAAAGTGTTTTAATGTCGTGTTCAGGACACCAAAAATAAATTAATTAATTTTATACATTATTAATTATTATTATTAATATAATTTTAAATAATTTTAAACACAGTATTTCAACAAAATACTTGAAAAGTAGTTCATAATTTTTAAGTCAAACAAGGCAAAAATGTTTAAATAGATAACAGTACTCCTTGACATTGTAATTTATAGAATTTTCAGATTAAATGCAACTATTTTCACATCAAATGAAACCTTTTTCAGATAAAATGAAACCTTTTGCAAATTAAATGATTTTTTTTAATAAAATTAAACCATTACCAAACGAAATACTTCACAAAATATTCAATAATTTAATAATTCCATGTGAAACGGAACAGAAATTTTCCTTGGGTTCACGGAATTTAGTGAAAGTTTGCAATTTTGTACTTCTTCCCTTATTCAGAAGTATTTCATTATATTCCGGAAACCCAAGGAAAGTATATGTTCAGTTTCACATGGAATTAACAAAATCTTTAATATTTTCAAAACTAAGTTTCAGTCAATTTAAAAAAAATCATTTTAGTTGAAAAAGGTTTCATATCATTTGAAAAAAGTTCAATCTTCAACTCAATTAAATGTAAGTCCTGTTACTAAGTTAATATGACTATAAAAGTTGAACTACTTATCTATATAAAATCCAAGCGTCTTAAGGTGGTTTTCATAGTCTATCACTTTATTTCCTACTAGCAGTACCCGCTGCTTCGCACGCGAAAAAGCCAGTTATTTGTCAATTTTATCCGTCTCTTATTTATTTATTTATCTACTTATTTAATTTTCTTTTGGTGGATATAGATAAATCTAAAATAGTAATTTGGAAACATCCTATTATATAGCACTCACACACAATCAAAGTAATGTGCTTGTCGATATGCACTATTTTAGCTGCACTCCTTCGTATGTATAATTTTTATCATTTTCTACCAAGTTTTGAACAAAAAATTACCATCATTTATATCCTCGATCTCATGTTTCTAGATGCAGCCAGCTACTTTATAACTTTTGCACCTCTTTCCCAAAAAGTACACATCTTGAAAAACCACTATAGGTAACATGTGTTTTTGCTTCCCCTAAAAATATGTACTCTATTTGGTAACACATTTATTTCTTGTCGGGACGTATCGTTGTAAAGGGTGATTTTTTAAGAGCTTGATAACTTTTTTAAAAAAAAAAACGCATAAAATTTGCAAAATCTCATCGGTTCTTTATTTGAAACGTTAGATTGGTCCATGACATTTACTTTTTGAAGATAATTTCATTTAAATGTTGACCGCGGCTGCGTCTTAGGTGGTCCATTCGGAAAGTCCAATTTTGGGCAACTTTTTCGAGCATTTCGGCCGGAATAGCCCGAATTTCTTCGGAAATGTTGTCTTCCAAAGCTGGAATAGTTGCTGGCTTATTTCTGTAGACTTTAGACTTGACGTAGCCCCACAAAAAATAGTCTAAAGGCGTCAAATCGCATGATCTTGGTGGCCAACTTACCGGTCCATTTCTTGAGATGAATTGTTCTCCGAAGTTTTCCCTCAAAATGGCCATAGAATCGCGAGCTGTGTGGCATGTAGCGCCATCTTGTTGAAACCACATGTCAACCAAGTTCAGTTCTTCCATTTTTGGCAACAAAAAGTTTGTTAGCATCGAACGATAGCGATCGCTATTCACCGTAACGTTGCGTCCAACAGCATCTTTGAAAAAATACGGTCCAATGATTCCACCAGCGTACAAACCACACCAAACAGTGCATTTTTCGGGATGCATGGGCAGTTCTTGAACGGCTTCTGGTTGCTCTTCACTCCAAATGCGGCAATTTTGTTTATTTACGTAGCCATTCAACCAGAAATGAGCCTCATCGCTGAACAAAATTTGTCGATAAAAAATTTCGAACCGAACACTGATTTTGGTAATAAAATTCAATGATTTGCAAGCGTTGCTCGTTAGTAAGTCTATTCATGATGAAATGTCAAAGCATACTGAGCATCTTTCTCTTTGACACCATGTCTGAAATCCCACGTGATCTGTCAAATACTAATGCATGAAAATCCTAACCTCAAAAAAATCACTCTTTATTAAGTACAAATTTGGAAATATCCATTTATGTTCCGCGTTAAAGTAATTAATGGACTGTACACAATTCTTATCCCTTTTCGCCCGCGCATCCCTTAAAAGTACAAATTTCGAAAGTCCAATTTTACTGCGCTTCAACGTGGTCAGAGGAATTTACATACTAAATGAAGAAATCCATTTCTGTTGCAAGTCTACGTTGTCAGATTTCAAATTTGTCGACTATAGCTGCAATACTTTAGTTGGTACACATTTTTATCCCTTTTTGTCCCGCCAACCTCCTATAATCCATTTAGATTGCGCTTCTACGTTGTCATGGAATTTACACTCCAAATTTCGCATTTCTAACTGCACTATTTTAGTTGGTACTATTTTTATCCCGCTCACCGTTTATAAGTACAAATTTCGATTCACGATGCTAGGTGTAATACTTTAGTTGGTACCATTTTTATCCCTTTCTGTCCCGCTCGACCCCTAAAAAGTACAATTTTCGAAAAAATCCAATTTTACTTCGCTTTTATATGGTCAGAGGAATTTATATACCAAATTTCACGAGTCTAGGTGTAATCCTTTTGTTGGTACCATTTTTATCCCTTTCTGTCGCGCAAGCCCTTTAAAAGTACAATTTTCGAAAAATCCAATTTTACTTCGCTCTTATATGGTCAGAGCAATTTACATATGTGAAATACTTTCGTTGGTACCATTTTTATCCCTTTTTGTCCCGCACGCCCATTAAAAGTACAATTTTCGAAAAATCAATTTATATTGCAAGTCTACGTTGTCAGAGAAATGTATGATTTTCACGATTCTAGCTGCAATTCTTAAATTGGTACCATTTTTATCCCTTTTTGTCTCTTTCCTCCCTCAAAAGTACAAATTTCTAAAAATCCCAATTTGTAGCTCGTCTGCATGGTCATAGCAAGGAACGTACCGAATTGTCATGTTTCTAGCTACTACAGTTTGGTCCCATTTTATCCCTTAAAAGTACGAATTTCGTAAAATCCTTTCTTAGTCGACGTCTACGTCATATTTGGGAACTACCCTGAAATTTTCATGACCCTGGCTTCAGCCGTTTGGTCTGGGGGCTGGTCAATGATAAGTCAGTCAGTAACGCAACTCTTTTATATATATAGATTATGAAATTGAAACATTAATTCCCCCATACATTAAAACCCATAGCTCTCAATTTAGAAACATTGAAGATTATAAAGTTATAAGAACGCCATTTTTCAATACAGACTAAGTGCTACAAAAAAAAAATGAAGTAGAGCACTCTGGGAAGTGATATTATTTTTCTTGTATGTATTGTCGAGGAGAACAAGAATCTGTATTAGAAATTTACCAGACAGTCCAAAATCTTGAGTACCGGTTTTTCGTACCAGTGCACGCGGACTTCAATTCGTAAAATTTGAGAGATTTGATGACCAAAACCTTCAACCACTCAGTCAATTATTGGCGGATTTTTAAAAACAAAGCGGCGTTTTACTCCACTCTAAATGTGTTATTCAAATAAAACTACAAGTGGTATGGTTTCCCAACAATTGTTCAAATGAACAAACAGTATTTAATTGCGTTTGATTTTTTCCATCTAAATGAATTTTCAACGCAAATATTATAAGATCCTGTATTATACATTGTTTGAATATATTTTTTACAATGCTAGCAGAAAACTGCCTCCACGATGATTTATGGAATAAAACTCAGATATATAAAAACACATCATATATTATTTCTTTATTGCTAATTAAATTTTCAATTATCAGTTTATACATTTTCACTACTAAAGTGTTTCAACTAATAAGTGGAAGATATTCACTGAATGATAATGCATTTATTTACAAAATTAATTATATTTTATTTAAGACATAACGACAAAAAATTATAACCTTCCAGAACTTATAAAATAAATGAATATGACGTTGATTATTGTTATGGTGTTGAAATGAATTATGCTTGAATGATATCAAAAAAAAAATGTTACAAAATTGTAGCCCTTTTTCACAAAGTCTTGAACTCCCCAAATCTAAGGATGACCACCTCCGGAGTAGCCACCACCACCACCGCTTGAGTAACCGCCATGACCGCCACCACCACCACCGCCTGAGTAACCGCCATGACCACCACCACCACCGCCGCCTGAGTAACCACCACCACCATGACCGCCACCTCCAGAGTAGCCACCACCTCCATGACCACCACCGCCAGAGTAGCCATCACCACCACCATGACCGCCACCTCCAGAGTAGCCACCGCCTCCATGACCACCACCGCCAGAGTAGCCACCACCACCACCATGACCGCCACCGCCAGAGTAACCTCCTCCACCTCCTGAGTAACCACCACCTCCACCACCATGTCCTCCACCACCATAGTAACCACCATAGGCAACGGGAGCAGCAGCAACTTTGATTACTTTCACGATTGGCGCAGCAACAACTTTTTCGACCACAGGTGCGGCGGCAATGACACTATATCCGCCGCCTCCGTAACCATGCCCACCTCCACCTCCGGAATAACCATGACCGCCTCCACCATATCCACCGGATAGATAGCCGGCCAACGATGGATGGCAGCCACAAAGAAGAGCCAGACTTAGAACGCACTGCAAGGAAAAAACGAAAGTGATTTAAAGGATAGTTTTTTCCTTTAAGGACAAATTATGGAGACATATTTCCGAAATATTAGCGGGTTTTCAAAAATTTGTAACTTTTATTTTCAAAAACGGTCTTTTAATCATCCTTTTTTAATTCCATCAACTAAGGACTCACCAATTTGTACATTTTGCTTTACAACAAATCACTATATCCAATTAATATCCGATACTGATGCGGCCACAATATGATGTGATAAATCTCATCAATCATCAGACTCTTTTTATACCGACTGATGGACACAACAAAAGGGAAAACCACAAAAATCTGCCACATTTTGTTGCTTGTATTGCACTTGTTCATTTGCTTGGACGAGGCACTACACGACGACGGACAGTAATTAGCCGCAATAATTAAAGTGAAAAAATCACAAAAAGAGTATCGATTTAGACCAACAATTAAAACCAAATTAGTTTCAAGTCGCAAGTGAAGTATCCAGTAATGAACACCCATAGTCAGACAATTGCCAGAAAAGGATTTTGAGCCTATTTTACGTCTTTGATTCCGCTTCGTTTCGACACATATCCACAAACAGACACATATAGTTTAATAATGTGAAGTCAATCTACATTCCTACATTCTGCTGCAGCCATATACATGGCAACACTTATTTGTACTGCCTCCACCAGAGGATGGATTCATGACAACTTCATGGACAGCATTAGAAAACCAAATGGGACAACATGCCACTGAAAATATTTGATTTTGTTAACAAACATTTTCGGAATAATATTAAATAGTGCAGGCACACTGTGCGGCACAGTGATTCACAATTGCATTTGATATCTGTATTGTTGAAGAAATTGGAATTTTTGCAAAACTCACAAGCAATTAAAAGAAATGTGAAAGAATATTTTCCACGACCACGACTACTTATAGGTCGGGGCCAATAAAATGTTTAAATAGTCATCGTGTATGTACATTAGACTGGGTCGCGGGCCATGGAAAAATAATTTTCAGTCGCCCACGAAAATAAAGTTTGGATTGTTTAATGATGATCTGCAAAATATTTCGTCCAAAAATCCAAAAAAATTCCAAAAATCATATTTTCCCGTGTAATTTTTTTATACGTTGCATGTTGGTCCAATTTTTTCTGAATTAATAAAAAGGCTAACCATATTGCCTTTTTATGACTCACAAAAGTAAGACAAAAAATTATTTAAACTTCAATATCCTTTTGAAATTAAAAGTCGTGTAAGTAATAAAGTACACATGCCATCTTACAAGAATCCTGCATATACACATACTTACATATGCAACTTAATGAGATGCTTGTAAGATGACATGTGTACTTTATTACTTGGTGCGATTTTTTAAACGCAAATTCGGCAAGTGGTAGTCTGCAGCCAAGTAATAAATTTCACCATGCCATTTGTAAATAAATTTGCATTCTATTAAATATCAAATATCAAATATCAAATCAAATTTTAAATATTTTTATTTTAAAGGGTAAAATTTGAAATGGTTGTTAATGCTGAACTAATTCAGATACAAGCATGAAGTTTGAAATAAAGAGTGATTTTTTTGAGGTTAGGATTTTCATGCATTAGTATTTGACAGATCACGTGGGATTTCAGACATGGTGTCAAAGAGAAAGATGCTCAGTATGCTTTGACATTTCATCATGAATCGTCTTACAAACGAACAACGCTTGCAAATTATTGAATTTTATTATCAAAATGCGTGCTCTGTTAAGAAAGTTCATTGCGCGCTTCCATTTTATGGTCAGTTTAATCGACCCACTGAAGCGGCTATTCGGGCTATTGTGACTAAATTTCGCACCAAATTTACATTGTTGGACATTAAACCACCAACACGCTTACGTAGAGTGCGAACTGAAGAAAATATCGCAGCTGTATCGGCCAGTGTTAATGATGACCACCAATTTTCGATTCGTCGCAGTTCGCACCAATTGGGTCTCTGTTACTCAAAAACGTGGAAATGCCAAAATTGGACTAAGCGGATGGACCACCTAAGACGCAGCCGCGGTCAACATTTAAATGAAATTATCTTCAAAAAGTAAATGTCATGGACCAATCTAACGTTTCAAATAAAGAACCGATGAGATTTTGCAAATTTTATGCGTTTTTTTTAAAAAAAAGCTATCAAGCTCTTAAAAAATAGATATTCTTCTCTTTCATTTGATATCACTTTTTTATGTCTTAAAAAAGTACGAAAATAAATTATTAAAACATATATATCCTGTGAAAATAAAATTGGAAGCTGAGTACACAGTTATCCTATATACGACGTATAGTTTCACGGGTATATTAGGGGTGGAATAGTGCACGACTTTTCGGTTTTGATATGCTGGAACACCTAATTTTGCGAGGTTCGGAAAAAAATCATGAGCCAAAAAAATGGGTGTGGTGGAGTGAGTGTGTGCGGGCGCTCATCGGGGTACAGGTTAGGGAAAAGGAGTGAAACCCTTAACCCTCTCATGCCAGAATTTTCTTCTTAATAAATATATAAAACTGACTATGTTTTATGATGAGGTATGTGTCTAAATATGATATCTATAGAGTCTTGGGGTTCTAATTCATACATGAGTAACAGGATGTTGCTTAAAATAATTATACTGCAGATATCGGTTAAACAAAAAAAAAATGTTGACGATCGACCACATGATCGACATCAGCTGATGATGGCATGTGAAAGATCGACCATATGATCGACATCAGCTGATGCACGTATGACATCCACATGCAGATGGCGCTATTGTTTATTTTACGACTGTCAAAGTTGTGTTTGTGCACTTCGTACGAAGCAGCAATTCATGCTAAAATAAAATATTAAAAACCATAGTTTGTGTTGTTTTTATAAATTGTCTCGTCTAGACTCCGTCTAGGGGAGACCAACAGAAGGATTCTGTTCAAACTGGTAGGATTCTGTTCAAAAATATTTTTAAATGCTTTCTTCATTTTAAAAATCGTTGATATATATCTAATCGAATAACAAAGACAGTTTTTTTGTACTCGAAGAAATCAAATAAAAATAAGAAGAATTTCTAAACAATTTCGAATTACAAGAAACTCAAACAATTGCAAATTGAGACTTCACTTTGGTTTTCACCTTCCTACGCAAACCCAAGTTACCGAATTTGTTGGTTCCCTTTCAAATATTCCTTGTTACATATGTAAACAAAAATAAAAATATGCGATTTTAAAGATGCCTATAGGCAACATTGGGCATGAGAGGGTATGTTCCGAGAAAATGGGGGGTTGAACAAATATTGGGGACCAGTCATACATTTGACTCCAATAGGGGCCTTCTTGGGCCAGTAAGAGCTGTGGGAAAACATTTTTTAAAAAATATAATTTTTGTATGGTAGCCCCCCTTTCTTATTTTTCATTGTTTTTCAGCATTTTGTGAAGAAGGCTTGAGGAATTGGGGACAATCGAACAACGTGTATGCGACAAAAATAATAAAAATAAAATATTAAAAAAATGTGTGTACAAATGTTGTAAATTTCATTTCTTGAGCTACTTAACAACAATCACGAACGTAGACACTGCTGTTTTCATCGTTATGATATTAGCTATCAAAAAATATAACAAAATATTTTTTCCGAATTTTATCAATTTTTTTAAGTTTTTTTTTCGTTACAACAAATAAAGAATTATTTCGGAAAAAAATAAATTTCCGTGTCAAATCGGACACCAATAAATTTTTACATTACTCCAATTTTTCGGAATATCTTAGAAAAAGATTTTAAACAAGCCTCTAAAATTGTTATTTACTGAGTTATAGATATTGCGATTTCCACAAAAATGTAAAATACTGATGACAAATGTGTATGAGTCATTCCATGTCAAGCGGTACGGTTTTTGACCTCGATAGCTGCGATTATTTTGAAAGTTTCTGTATGTATTCTTCTTATAAAAATATTGTATACGGATTTTTGGAAAAAAATATGAAAATTTTTTTCACGTGTCATCAATTCAACAGTGAACACATACTACTTTTTTCAAAAGGTGTGTTCATTCAATCGCCTGTAACTCTTGAAAGACTTTACCGATTCTAATGTGTTATACCTCGTTTTGAAGGTAATTTCAATTACTTTTAAAATATTGAGGTGTTGTGTAACAGCAGGGTTACATTTGCAATTTTAATTCTTTTTTTTTTATTTTCGAAATGATTACACCAATCCATTTGTTGAAATTTTAAAGTAGTGTGCTTAGGTATATTTTTAAGCGACTGTGTGAGTTTGAAAGTGGTGAAATGATGGTTTCTATTTTTTACGATTTTTTTCGATTTATTTTTTACAAAATCAATCAGAATTACAGTGAAAAAACATCAAAATTATAATTTTTTCATTAGCTCAAAAACACAAGTTATAAAAACAATGAAAAATCCAAGAAAAAAATGGTTATGGAACAATATATTTTTTCAATTTCAAAATGAGGTATAACGCATTAATATCGGTAAAGTCTTTCAAGAGTTACAGGCGATTGAATGAACACACCTTTTGAAAAAAGTACTATGTTTTCACTGTTTAATTGGTCATAACTCGTGAAAAAAAAACTTAAAATTTATTTTCCAAAAATATTTTTATGAGAAGAATACACACACAAACTTTCAAAACAATCGCAGCTATTGAGGTCAAAAACCGTACCGCTTGACATGGAATGACTCATATATAACTCGTTTGAAAGGTCATCGGGAGTTCTTTAATGCTATTCGATGATTTATCACCATTCTCGATTTTTAAAATTGATTATATCAGTACATTACATCATCCCAAAATTGAAATCAAAGTAGTTGTGTTTCCATTTTCTCTGAAAATTGTATGCAGCTGATGGGTTATATTAAAAAAACAACATAACCTTATAAACAAAATATATAATTGAGATAATTAAAACAACATTTATTAAAGTGGCTTCAAATGATTTTCTGGATAATTCCGATTAATGTTAATATTTAGTTTGTTTTATGTGGTGTTCCAAATTATCGCAGCTTGAGTCAATTCGTCAATTGGATCCTTATTTCGAGAAACTCAAAAAGTACTTTCAAAAGGGAGAATTAAGGATTAAAACGTTCTATGACACCATAGTTCTAAATAAATCTCCTCACGCTTAAATAACAGAAATACACGCCAAATTGTACAAACAATTACTAGGGTTAAACTTAAACGAAAAGAGCTAAACGGTTAAGATCTTTCACAAAAATTATCCTCATAAAATTCCACAATATAGTTCGGACAATAAGAATTCTCTCTGACATTAAATTACAACAATTTTCACTTATTATAATGCTCCCTTCGACCAAAAATGGAAACTTTGTCCCACTGTAAAAAAATCAGACCAGCTTTCAGAATTATTGCTCTTGTGCCAAGCAAAATATCTTAATTTGTTGGAAAGTGTAATTAATAATTTATTTGAATTGAATTGGGATATTGTCCTGGATTAAGACAATTTTGTATCTGTATTTCATAGAGTGCAAATTACAAATTGAATGGCATTTATTACTAGGCAGCGAGATGCTTGTAAGGTGGCATGTGTGCTTTATTACTTGGTGCGATTATTTGGACTGATATTCGGAAAGTGAGTTGTAGTTCTCATTCGTTTGAATGAATCATTTACTTAAAGAGTCCGGGTATTTGATTTAAAAGCCTTCCAAAGATGATCGTAATCGGTCAGAAATCATGATAGTGACAGTGTGTAGCCAAGTTTTAATACATTTGTTAATAAATTTGCATTTTTTTTATAATAGAGATACAAAATGGTTTTGAGCCAGGACAATATTCCAGTTTCTAAATAGCTATTTGGTGCCAACAAATCAAAATATATCACATACAATGGTCTTTATGAACATGCGAAGAGGTCTGTTGCACTCTAAATCTATCAACATAAAGGCTAGATATGAAGAAACGTAAAATAATACATAACAAGGCTTTGCTTCGTATATTCACCAATTTGTAGATATGATTACGATACTGAAAGAAGATATAAGACAACGAAAAAAACACACATCGCATCATTATTTTGAACACATTCTTCTTTATTGCAGAAAAGATTTCCTTATTAGTTAATGATATTATAAACTGAATACAGATGACAAAACGAAGTATGATTTGAAACAAAAATGTGTTGCACGACGAAGAACCAGCTTTGAAAAAGTCTTGAAATCTCCAACTGTAATTTACCAGCCATGACCGCCAGAGTAGCCGCCACCATGACCACCACCATAACCACCGCCGTGACCGCCACCATAACCGCCGCCATAACCACCATAGACAACAGGAGCTGCCGCTACTACTTTCGCGACAACTGGAACAGCGACCACTTTTTGGACAACAGGCGCTGCGGCAATGACTGCACCATATCCGCCTCCATAACCATGTCCACCACCACCGCCTCCGTAATAACCATGGCCACCACCACCTCCATATCCACCGGATAGATACCCAGCCAACGATGAATGGCAGCTACACAGAAGAGCCAGACTGAGAACGAACTAAAGTACAAAAAATAAAGTGGTTTAGAAGAGTCGTTTCTTTCCAAGAGAAACAGCGAGTTATTTCCTTAGGAAAGAATTATGTTGATTTGGGTATGGCATTTTTTCCATTTCGAAAAAAAAATAAAATTAAAAAAAAATGAGGAAATCGACAAAGTAACTCCAAAGTCACGTTCTTTCATATGGGGATAGTAAAGAGTGATTTTTTTGAGGTTAGGATTTTCATGCATTAGTATTTGACAGATCACGTGGGATTTCAGACATGGTGTCAAAGAGAAAGATGCTCAGTATGCTTTGACATTTCATCATGAATAGACTTACTAACGAGCAACGCTTGCAAATCATTGAATTTTATTATCAAAATGCGTGCTCTGTTAAGAAAGTTCAGAAAGAAAGAAATTGTGTTCAGCGACGAAGCTCATTTTTGGCTCAATGGGTACGTAAATAGGCAGAATTGTCGATTTTGGAGTGAATATCAGCCAGAAGCATTGCAAGAGCTACCAATGCATCCAGAAAAAGTCACAGTTTGGTGCGGTTTATGGGCTGGTGGCATCATTGGACCGTACTTCTTCAAAGATGATGCGAATCGTAACGTAACTGTGAATGGTGAGCGCTACCGTGAGATGATATCCAACTTTTTTTGCCCAAAATGGAAGAACTGAACTTGATAGACATGTGGTTTCAACAAGATGGCGCTACATGCCACACAGCTCGCGATTCTATGGCCATTTTGAGGGAAAACTTCGGAGAACAATTCATCTCAAGAAATGGACCGGTAAGTTGGCCACCAAGATCATGCGATTTGACGCCTTTAGACTATTTTTTGTGGGGCTACGTCAAGTCTAAAGTCTACAGAAATAAGCCAGCAACTATTCCAGCTTTGGAAGACAACATTTCCGAAGAAATTCGGGCTATTCCGGCCGAAATGCTCGAAAAAGTTGCCCAAAATTGGACTTTCCGAATGGACCACCTAAGACGCAGCCGCGGTCAACATTTAAATGAAATTATCTTCAAAAGTTATCAAGCTCTTAAAAAATCACCCTTTATAAATCTGAGGGTTTATTAGTTTTGGGATATTTTCACATAACTATAACTTCACTATTTAGCCATCAATGTCCTCAAGAATAAGTTAATTTATTCGTAAGAATGCCAGCATTCTGCACTGAAGTTTCATAGATTTTGGAGTTTTTTTTCTTAATTTTTATTTTTTTCCAATTCTTTATCCCATTTCATACTCTGAATCTTTAAATTTATTCAGCATTCTACACTGTAGTTCTATAGACTTTGGATATTTTGACACTTTTCTACATTTCTTTATCCTTTGAATACAGAAAAATTATTTTTACCCGGATTTGTCTTCTCATTGATACACAATTTTATGGAAAATAAAAATTTGATTTGAACTGGGATATTGTCCTGGCTCAAGACCATTTTGCATCTATATTTAATAGAATGCAAATTTATTTGCAAATGGCATAGTAACAATATCCCAGTTCAAATCAAATTTTGATTACAGAAAAAAAATACAAACGAAAAAAAAAAATAAAAAAATATATAATTTCGGGCATGAAATCAAAATTAGTTTTTCATTCTATTGCTCGATGTGATCATTTGGGAACAGGCACAAAATACGGCCCATCGACGCGCCACGATTTGATTTAGATGATATATTGGCTTGACATAAACTTTTGAGACTAAAGTTCAACAAAAAAAATTAAATTTTTTTTCATAAAAAATGTCAATGCGATCTGAACAAAAAGAAGTCGAATTTCACAAATTCTAATGCCATTTGTAAATAAATTTGCATTCTATTAAATATAGATGCAAAATGGTCATGATCCAAGACAATATCCCAGTCCAAATCAAATATTGATTACAAAAATTACAAACGAAAAAACTAAAACAAATGAGCGTTAGCACGGCAGAAGCATTGCTGGGTAACTATACCTGCATATACACATACTCACATATGCAACTCAATGAGATGCTTCTAAGTTGGCATGGTGGTGCGATTTTGTAAAACGCAAATTCGGCAAGTGAGTTGTGCTTCTCGTTCGTTTGTTTGAATCATCTCCTTAAAGAGGCCGGGTTTGATGTTGAAAAGTCGCTGCGAAGCCACTTGAAAAGAATTTTGACATGGTCGAAATCATGATCGTGGTAGTCTGCAGCCAAGTAATAAATGTCACCATGCCATTTGTAAATAAATTTGTATTCTATTAAATATAGATGTAAAATGGTCTGCAGCCAGGACAATATCCCAGTTCAAATCAAATATTGATTACAAACCAAAAAATACAAACGAAAAAACTAAAAAAAATTCTAACTAACTTCAAAACTAGGATACTCTTTAAAAACGGCTTTATAACTGGGGCTTTTCTAAAACTATTTTGGTTAGAGATCCTTTCTTTTTTATTCCTTCAACCAAGGACTCACCAACTTAAACATTTTAGGTTTTCAAATAGTCTTTTTTTACAACAAATTAAATAATAAACCGATACTGATGCGGCCACAGTGTGATGTGATAAATCTTGTGGCACATCAGACTCTTTTTATACCGACTGACCAACAACGAATTGGGAATCCAAAAAAAATGAAAATTTCTCAACAAATCGGATACACTTTTGTTGCTTGTATTTCTGTCCATTTTGCTTGTACGCACTACAAGCAGACAGCAATTAGCAGCTACAAACAACACTAGTTTACAATTATTTTGATATTTTGTCGAAGGACTCATATAACATTTTCTGATCTCTTTGGGTGACCTAAACTCTAAAACGATATTAAAGTTTTAAAATTTCAATTTTCTTCGCAGGTACCTAATTTTGAGAGTATATGCCCGGTCAAGGTCGCTTATACATGTCAGAAATGTATGTAGAAAATTTTCGTGTTTTCACATGAAGCTCATTTCATCTCGGTGGCTATGTCAATAAGCAAAAATGCCTCATATGGGGTTCAGAGAACCCTCACGTGACCATTGAGAAGAGAAGAATGCATCCTTCCCAACGGGTAACTGTTTGGTGTGGATTTAAAGCTGACGGCATCATTGGGCCATGTAGTGAAAAATTGATCGGGTGATGCACTGCCGAGCCAGTCGTGGTAGTCATATGAATGAAATTGTGTTCCATTATTAAATGAAAAAGTTCAAACTTTCCAATAAAACTAGAAATTTGAAAAAATAAGCAGTACTCTTTTATAGCCGATACTAATTTAAAATTTTAAATGGACGTTTTTATGATAGATTGTAAATTTGGAGATAGTTTGTCGATTTCTTCAAAATGAATTTTTTAAAATAGTTTGAAACAGTTGCATTTTAATCAAGGAATATGATTTGTTGTCATTAGATGCATATAGAATACTGAAAATACTTCGTGGTATATAGCGCGGTACAAATAGCCTAGCATAAAATTTATATAAAAAAATGTCTCCTCTAAATAACTTTATCTTTTCCTTTAGTTTGTTCTCAGTCTGGCTCTTCTGTGTAGCTGTCATTCATCGTTGGCCGGTTATCTCTCCGGTGGATATGGAGGTGGTGGTGGCCATGGTTATTCCGGCGGTGGTGGTCATGGTTATTACGGAGGTGGTGGACATGGTTATGGAGGCGGATATGGTGCAGTCATTGCTGCAGCGCCTGTTGTCCAAAAAGTGGTCGCTGTTCCAGTTGTCGCGAAAGTAGTAGCGGTAGTAGCTCCTGTTGTCTATGGTGGCGGCTACTCTGGTGGTCATGGCTGGTAAATTACAGTATCTTCGTGCAACACATTTTTCGCGTCATTCAAACATCCATATTTCATTTTACTGCTGTCAAATATTAAATGTCATCATCATGTATAAAAATAAATCATCCACTATACATATACTTTACTGTAAACTGTTAATGAAAATCTATTCTGCAATAAAGAAAAATGTGTTTAAAATAATGAGGTGCTTTTATTGTTGTCTTTATAGTCAATACCAATATTTTCAGATGTGTTATACCACCCATACCACCTTAGTATTTATCAAGTAATCATCTTTAAAATATTTGTTATCGGTATTCTTATACTTACATAATAACGTGATTAGTTCGCAGTTAATGATTTTATGTTTGGGAAGAATTATTTTTATGTGAAACCAAATATAAGATTTTTGAAAGCAAAAAAAAAATTGCAAATTCGTCTACTAAAGGGTGATTTTTTAGCTATTATCTTTTTGACAACACTTAGTTAGTTCAGTTTCTTGACGTTATCATATAATATTTTTCTAAATAATTTTTTTGGCGACTTTTGGTTGGATCGGAATTATACTCTCAAAATTATGATACAAATATTAAAGGAACCACAAACAAAAATTTTAATTCAAATTTAAATAAATAAACAATAAACAAGTAAGGACAGACTAAAGTCGGGCGGGCCGTCTATATGATACACCCACTTCCTATCCGAATACAATTCTATTCGGTAATAAAGTGAAAACGGGAAGCATTGTTGTCTCCTGTAAATGTATGTGTTTGACAAAAATGTTAAATCGGAAGGGACATTTGTATGGGGGTATATTGAAACCTGGAACGAAATAGGTGAAATATAATATGTATAGTTTGGCCAAAAACGGTTAAACATTTGGGAGTAACATTTGTATTGGGGCTATATCTAAATCTGAACCGATCTAGCCCGCTTTAGCCACAGGTGTTTCTAGTTAGATTATAAAATGTGGTGCCAATTTTAAAGAAAATCGGGTGCAATATGTGGCTTCTAGAGCGGCAAAGGTCAAATCGGGAGCGACATTTGTATTGGGGCTATATCTAAATCTGAACCGACATTACCCACTTTCAGCACAGCTGTTTCTAGTTAGATTAAAAGGTGTTCAGCCAAATTTGAAGAAAATCGGGTGCAATATGAGGTTTCTAGAGCGGAAAATGTCAAATCGGGAGCGACTTTTGTATGGGGGCTATATCTAAATCTGAACCGAAATGCGTCAAATTAAATAGCATTCGTCCTTGATCCACAAAACTTACTTGTGCCAATTTTTGTTAAGATCGGACTATAATTGCGACCTGTAATTTGATTACAACAATAGACGGACAGACGAACAGATAGACAGACGGACATTGCTAAATCGACTCAGAAAGTGATTCTAAGACGATCGCTATAATTAACAATGGGTCTATCTCGCTTCCTTTTGGGTGTTACAAACAAAAGCACAAAGACATAATACTCTCGTGGAGTGTATAAAAACCGATGAAACAATAATAAATGAAATAATTAAATTTCACCTATTTCAAGTTAAATTTTTTTCTTTTTGTGTTGACAATGATTTCTACTTTTTCCAAAACTGAATAAATTAAATACTTAAAAAATAAGATTTTTGAGTGACACAGACAAATAGTACAAATTGTGTTATATTAATTTGAAATTCTGGGGGGAGGGCCGGGTGTTGTTTTTATGGAACAGTATAGTACACTGCACGATTAAAAATACATTTTTAGGTTCCGTACACAATATTTTTTGCTTTTTGTAGCATAGTGTCATTAAAGTTAAAAAAATCACAAGAGATAATCCATTTAGACAATTAAAGTAAAACAATTAAAATTTTACTCTGAAATGAATTATCCAGTAATGAACACCTGCAGCCAGAAAAGGATTTATGTCTAATTTTTGTCTTTGGTTCAGCTTAGTTTCGAAATAGTTAGTTTGGTTTTGGGAATTCCCACAGAAATACGGACACACACATACACAGTCAAAAATCAAAGCATGGAGTAAACCAACATTCTGCTGCAGCCACTTAAATGATAGTAGTTATTTGGACACCCTCCGCATTTCCATTGTAACTCTATGGCCACCATTAGACAATCAATTAGGAAAAACACCACTTATACACGAGTATGTGGGATTCTCAGCAAAGCAGATCATAAATAAATAAGCTTGGATTTTGAATACTTTTTTTGAGCGGCAAAAGGCTTGGTGGTACTGTAGCGTCGTTCCCGCGTATCGTGGGGGAGGTGTTTGGGATGATCGATAGAGGTTACTTACACAGTTAAGATATTTTGAAGCACGAATGTGCGTTTGGAAGGTATTTTCCTACGGACTTATAAATATGACTTTATTTCAAGAAATATTTTTTATTGGCAACACAAAATTTAATAAATAATATTTTTAAATTTTTATGAATTTTTATGAACTTAAATATTTGTATACCCTCCACCTGCAGGATGGGGGGTATGCTAACTGTGTCATTCCGTTTGTTACACCTTGAAATATCGACCTGAGACCCTATAAAGTATATATATTCTTGATCGTCATAAAATTCTAAGACGATCTAGCCATGTCCGTCCGTCCGACCGTCTGTCCGTCACGCTAGCATCTAAACGACAGGGCGTCCAAATATTCCATACCTACGTCTTATAGGGTGTAAAGATGCCACAGTGCAACACGAAAAAATATAACCATATACGGACACCACTACGTGATAAAAGGCCAAAAAAGACCTGTTTCTCCCAGTCTTGCCCAAGTCATGCACTTTTTTATGGCCCCCTGATCATTTTCTCAGGCTCATATCATGCAAGGCACATATCAATTTGAGTCTCAGGAATTTTGATTTACTCTCTGAGGCAAAGTAGTCATGAAGAAATTGGGAACATAAAAAATCAAAAAACTACATCTTTTTTTTAATATTTCTTTCACCTGTTCATCATGGTCCATAGGTAGCAAACCGTTAAAAATTCAAGGAAATAATCAACTACAAAAATGTACCTAAGATCTTAATAAACAACTTTCTAGAGCATATGAACTTCCTAGGAATGATTCTTAACATCGTTTAGGTAGGAAAAAATATCTTGCAGGACTTTTTCTGTTAATGGTCAATCCGACTACAGTGCGTATGAGTGATAGTATCCTTAATCAACAGCACGTATACGCTACCTACACAAACTATCTTCTATATACAGTTGAACTTCGATTAACCGTGATGCTCGGGACCAGGCTAATCACGGTTAGAAGAGGTAAAATTTTACATGTATAAATTTTATTATTTTTATTTATTTTTGACAAAAACATGTAAATCTGTGTCTATAAATAATTTATTTATTTAAAAAATTTATGGAAGTCTGTCTTATGCATTTAGCTTTTGATTGTTATTCCAACAAATGAGTTTGTATGCGATATATTTGCATTTTATCTGGTTCTGAAATACTTGGACAATTAAAGTTTTCTAAAAAACCTAACACAATACTACTAGCCGCTATTGCCTGAGCCAATGTAGGTGTTTCGTCCGCATTTCCTCCATCTGATTCCTCGGAATTTGAATTAAGCTCATCTTCTTGGCTTTGGGTAACCATGTCTACGATTTCGTCTTCAGATATAAAAGCAAACGGAGCGACATCAGAGTCGCACACCATCCACTTTTCGACAGCATCAATCGTACATCCAGACGGTATGGTTATATCTGTTTGTGTCTCATCAAGGCTATTTGGAGCATATTCATTATGAGATAGCAAGTTATTCCAAACTCTTTTTAAAACTTGTGGAGTTACAGAGTCCCACGAAGCTGTGGCTGCACACAAAGCTGTCGTAATATTCAATGATTTAACGAACTCACGTCTGTCATTAGCACCAACAAGTTTTCGAACGATCAGTTTACGGTAGTGACATTTGAAGCTCCGAATTACTCCTTGATCCATAGGCTGAATCAAGGACGTGCAATTTGGTGAGAGATATTTTACTGTAACGTTTTCAGATATCATAGCATTTACATCTGGGTGTGCTGGACAGTTGTGTAATAGTAAAAGTATTGTACAGTTATTTTTGAGACCGATGCGCCGTTGATGTTCCTTTGCTTCTGGTACAAAATTTTGATTAAACCACTCCAGAAATAGCTGTTGTGTTACCCAAGCTTTCTTATTAGATTTATAAATCACAGGAAGGTGTTCAACGTTTTTTAAAGCTCTTGGATGGACACTTTTTCCTATTATCATCAATTTACACTTGTGAGTTCCTGCAGCATTTGAACAAACTAGCACTGTGATTCTCTCCTTGGATTCCTTGTACCCTTCAATAGAATATTCATTACCACTAGCCAAAGTACTCTGAGGCAAACACCTCCAAAATAGACTGGTTTCGTCTGCATTGTAGATCTGTTCAGTTGTGAGTTGTTCGTTTTTAATGATTTCATCCAAGTCGTCCACAAACATCGTAGCAGACTCATAATCAGCACACTCCTTTTCTCCCGTAGATTTCAGTCGACGGATTCCATGACGTTTTTTGAATTTATCCAAACAACCAAATGAATAAGTGCTCTCTGAATTCATGTTTAACTTCAAATGGAACATTTTTGACTTTTCGACAATCATTTCGCCTTAAGTTCAGAAGCAAATTTCAGTTTATGTTCATACAATATCTCGATTTCAGTTAACTTACCTGAAATTGTAGTTGCCTTAAATCTTTCTTGCCGAAACCATTCATATGTTGCGAAATCAACTTTTGCATTTTCGGATGTTTTTAGTGTATATCTGTGTTTAAGGCCAAGCATTGAATCAGTATCGGAGCAAAATCTTTGTTTTTTATTAAATCGGATACAGTTTGAATGCCAACTCCATATTTTCAGACAAAATTTTAAAAGGTACTTTACGTTTTGAGTATTCATTAATCAGCTCCATTTTTTCTCTAATTGAAAGAACCTTTCTTGCTCTTTTCGCGGATTTAGTTTTCGACGGTGGCATGATGTAAGGAAAACACGTCAGATCAAATTTCACACTGATGAATGAATATGAAATTTGATATGAAAATTACACTTTCATGAAAAAGGGGAATCACCGAATTTTAATATGAGAGATGTGTGTGTATTATACGAAAAAAAAAACAAACAAGCAGTCACATGGACATGTGCATCACGAATAATAGAGGTAAATCACGGTTAATAGAGGTAAAAAATCAACCACTCAGCTTCACGGTTAATAGAGTCACGGTTAATCGAAGTTCAACTGTATATAAAAATGAATCTGTGTTTGTATGTTTGTTTGTTCTTTATAACTAAGCCTAACCTACTGAACCGATCTTCTTGAAATTTCCAAAGTATATTCATGCTGAACCGGTGGTGAAAATATGCTATATAAATTTTTGATATTTTCAGTGGGCGTGGCACCTCCCACACAAATTGGAGATTTATTCGTTTTTTTATATTAGCATATTCGGAATACTGTTGCAGCTAGAGTCTTGACTTTTTGTGAAAGTTCACTAATTGTTAGTCTGCACAGTTGTGCCAAAAATGGGCGGTATTGGAATAGTGGGCGTGGCACCTCCCATACGAAGTTAAAACCTATTATCGAATAATATCAGTTCTATGACACGTAGAGTGCTCAAATTTTGTGAAAGTGCATCTAGCATCAATGTGCGTAGTTGTGCCAAACATGGGCGGTAATGGAAAAGTGGGCGTGGCACCTCCCATACGAAGTTAAAACCTATTATTGAATATTGTCAGTCGTATGACTTTGTGTAAGTGCATCTAGCATCAATGTGCGTAGTTGTGCCAAACATGGGCGGTAATGGAAAAGTGGGCGTGGCACCTCCCATACCTGAAAACCTGATTTTAATTTCCGTCTGTTTTTCTGCCTGACGAAGCGGGCGGGGTTTCAGCCTATAAGATTTGTTCGACGACATTTGCGATTTTGACCTTGAAGATGTTTTTTTTTTATTTTATATGAACAATGTGAACATGTTCTTTATGACAAGAGCTACAACTTTGCCTCAGAGGGTAAATTAAAATTCTAAACGGTTTGCAAGGTATGAGCCTGAGAAAATGATAACTTTTTTGCAAAAATGACACTGAGGCCCCAAATCTTTGGGGCCCATAAAAAGGTGCATGACTTTGTTCAAAACTGGGAGACTCGAGTTTTTTTGTCATTTATCACGTAGTGGTGTACGTATATGGTTATATTTCCATGACTTAAAAATTACACAAAGTATATTGTAGACAATTTTGTGCACTTATAATGGGTGAAAAGGGATAAAATGGTACCAACCGAAGTGGAGCAACTTAAGGGTGATTTTTTAAAAGCTATAGGAAAGTTTTTCAAAAAAAACACATAAAATTCAGAAAAATGCATGAAATCTTTATTTGAATCGATAGTACGGTCCATATAATTTAATGTTTGAAGATTATTTCATGCAAATGTTGATCTTGACTGCGCCTGAAATGATCCATCCGCTTAGTTCAATTTTGGCATTTCCACGTTTTTGAGTAACTGAAGACCAATTGCTGCGAACGGCGACGAATCGATAATTGATGGTCATCATTAACAGCTGCGATATTTTCCTCAGTTCGCACTCTACGTAAGCGTGTTGGTGGTTTAATGTCCAACAATATAAATTTGGTGCGAAATTTAGTCACAATGGCCCGAATAGCCGCTTCAGTGGGTCGATTAAACTGACCATAAAATGGAAGCGCGCGATGAACTTTCTTAATAGAGCACGCATTTTGTTAATAAAATTCAATAATTTGCAAGCGTTGTTCGTTTGTAAGACGATTCATGGTTAAATTATAGACCAAACTGAAGATGTTTGACAGTGAAACAAAACACGAAACGTGCGTCAGCTGTTTAAACCAGTCTTGTCAAAAAGATAATAACTAAAAATCACCCTTAAGTACACGGAGAAATAAAATTTTGCAATTTTTTTTGCATGCAAAAATCTTATATTCGGTTTTACATAAAAATAATTCTTCCCAAACATAAAAGTCATTAACGGCGAACTAAACACATTTGTATGTAAGTATAAGAATACTGATAACAAATATTTTAAAGATGATTACTTGATAAATACTAAGGTGGTATGGGTGGTATAATACATCTGAAAATATTGGTATTGACTATAAAGACAACAAACTCATTATTTTAAACACATTTTTCTTTATTGCAGAATAGATTTTCATTAACAGTTTACAGTAAAGTATATATATAGAGTGGATGATTTATTTTCATAGTATGCATGATGATGACATTTAATATTTGACAGCAGTAAAATGAAATATGGATGTTTGAATGACGCGAAAAAATGTGTTGCACGAAGATACTGTAATTTACCAGCCATGACCACCAGAGTAGCCGCCACCATGACCGCCACCGTAACCTCCACCATGACCTCCACCGTAACCGCCACCATAACCACCATAGACAACGGGAGCAGCTGCTACAACTTTCGCGACAACTGGTACAGCGACCACTTTTTGGACAACAGGCGCGGCAGCAATGACTGCACCATATCCGCCTCCATAACCATGTCCACCGCCTCCGTAATAACCATGACCACCACCGCCGGAATAACCATGGCCACCACCACCTCCATATCCACCGGAGAGATAACCGGCCAACGATGAATGACAGCTACACAGAAGAGCCAGACTGAGAACAAACTAAAGAAAAAGTAAAATGATTTAGGAGAGTTATTTCTTTCCAAGAGAAACAGAGAGTTATTTTCTTTAGAAAAAAAATGTTTTGATATGGTTGTGGTTACTGGTACTTTACCCATTTCGACAAAAAAATAAAATTAAAGAATTTTGAGAAATCGGCAAAGTAACTCCAAAGCCACGATCTATCATATGGTCATAGTATAAATCTGAGGGTTGATTGGTTTTTGGGATATTTTCACATAACCATAACTTCACTATTTAGCCATCAATGTCCTCAGGAATAATTTAATTTATTCGTAAGAGTGCCAGCATTCTGCACTGAAGTTTCATAGATTTTGTAGTTTATTTTTTATTTTTATTTTTTCCAATTCTTTATCCCTTTTCATACTCTGATTCTTTAAATTTATTCAGCATTCTACACTGAAGTTCTATAGACTTTGGATATTTTGACACTTTTCTACATTTCTTTATCCTTTGAATACAGAAATATTATTTTTACCCGGATTTGTCATATATTCGGTTATCTTCTCATTGATACACAATTTTATAGAAAATAAAAATTTGATTTGAACTGGGATATTGTCCTGGCTCAAGACCATTTTGCATCTATATTTAATAGAATGCAAATTTATTTGCAAATGGCATGGCAAATCAAATATTGATTACAGACCAAAAAAATACAAACGAAAAAAATTAAAAAAAATAAAAATTTTTCATAAAATTTCGGGCATGAAATCAAAATTAGTTTTTCATTACGTTGCTGGATGAATTATTTGGGAACAGCCACAAAATATGTCCCTTCGACGAGCCGAGCATTTTAATTAAGATTTGATTTAGATGACGTATTGGCTTGACATAAGCATTCGAGACTAAAGTTATTTAGAGGAGACATTTTTGATATAAATTTTATGTAAGGCTATTTGGACCGCGATATATACCACGAAGTATTTTCAGTATTCTATATGCATCTAATGACAACAAATCATATTCTTTGATTAAAATTCAACTGTCAAACATTTTAAAAATTCATTTTAAAGAAATCGACAAACTATCTCCATCTGATTTACGATCTATCATAAAAACGTCCATTTAAAATTTTAAATTAGAATCGGCTATAAAATAAGTACTTATTATTTTTTTTCAAATTTCTAGTTTTATTGGACATTATCATTTAATAATGGAACATAATATCATTCTTATGACCACCACGACTGGCTTGGCAGTACCCCATCCGACCAACCCAATTTTCAATCCAGTATAGAATATTGTTCTTGATACTTCACAGTCCCACAGTTTTTGGAAAATTTAATTTTTTTTTAAATCTATATTTAATGTACCAAGTAATACCTAACTATACCTGCATATACACATAATTACATATGAGATGCTTGTAAGATGGCATGTGTACTTTATTACTAGGTGCGATTTTTTAAACGCAAATTCGGCAAGTGAGTTGTGATTCTCGTTCGTTCGTGAGAATCATCTCCTTATAGAGGCCGGGTTTGATGTTGAAAAGTCGCTGCGCAGCCACTTGAAACAACTTTTGACATGATCGAAATCATGATCGTGGTAGTCTGCAGCCAAGTAATAAATGTCACCATGCCATTTGTAAATAAATTTTGCGTTCTATTAAATATAGATGCAAAGTGGTCTTGAGCCAGGACAATATCCCAGTTCAAATCGTTTTTGGTTTTATTTTAGTTTTTTTCGTTTGTCTTTTTTGGTCTGTAATCTATATTTGATTTGACAGGACAATATCCCAGGCTCAAGAAAATTTTGCATCTATATTTAATAGAATACAAATTTATTGGTTTTATTGGAAGGTTTGAACTTTGTCATTTAATAATGGAACACAATATCATTCATATGACTACCACGACTGACTCAGCAGTACCTCATCCGACCAACACAATTTTCAATCCAGTATAGAAAGTTTTTCTTGATGCTTTAGAGTAACACAGCTTTTGGAAAAATTTTCTATCCTATCAGTGGACCGATAGGATAGAGTGAAGTTTTTTATTTTATTACAACGAATGACATCATAGTTTGCTGTGTGTTTCTGAGATGATAGTTCAACAGAGATTGTTTTATTAAATTAAATTTTTTTTTCGGCGAAAAAACGCCTGAAAAATAGTCTCTTTTCACAGATTCTCGTTTTTTAACTAGGATACTCTTAAACATCGCTTTCATCACTCTGATATTCAGAGAATGTATTTTAGAGATCCTTAATTTGTTATTCCTTCAACCAAGGACTCACCAATTTAAACATTTTGGTTTTTCAAATTGTCTTTTTTTTTCAAATAAACAAAATTAATATCCGATACTGATGCGGCCACAATGTGATGTGATAAATCTAGTGAGACATTAGACTCTTTTTATACTGACCAACAAAGAAACCACAAAAACTTGTGTAAATGTCTCAACAGATCTGATGCATTTTTGTCCATTTGCTTGTAAGTACGTACTACAAGTAGCCAGTAATTAGCAGCAATAATTAATGTGAAAAAATCACACAAGACAATCCATTTGGACAATTAAATTAAAACAATTAAAACCAAATTAGATGATCGTTTCAAGTGAATTATCCAGTAATGAACACCTGTGGCCAGAAAAGGATTTAGGTGTATTTTTTGCCTTTGATTTCGCTTAGTTTTGGTTTTGGGAATTCCCACAAACACAAAAAAATCATAGTGCTTAGTAAACCTACATTCTGCTGCAGCCATTTTGATTTACACACCTCTCGCCAGACGGTGGTCATATCCAGTACGCTTTTATAGCCATTGAAAATCGTTTGTCACATAACTCTGTCGTAGGGCGCATCGGCAATCAAAAAAGGCTATTTAATTTGTTCGCCATTAAGATAATTGAATTAATACAGGAGAAATCCTCATACAACATATGAGCCATTCCATGTAAAGCGGTACGAGACCTCGATAGCTTCGATTGTTTTGTAAAATTGTTATCGTAAAAATATTGTTTACTTATTTGAACAAAGTTGAGCAGGACTTTGTGTAAATGAAGTTATATTGAGCAAAAACTTCTGAGAAAGGCGCTTAGTTTTCCGAGCGCAGAAAACTACATACAAACACTTACAGGATAGTAGTTGATTGCCTTTGCTAGAGAAAAATATAAAAGAGATTGTGTAGGATTTAAAATGTTTGTTTGTTTTAAATGATTTGTGTACAATAATGGAAGCAGAGCCAATTTAAACTTAAAAATAATGCCAAATTTACACAAATATCAGGGTTTGGAAAACCTCATTACAAATTAGTACATAAACTAAAATATGTATAACTAGGTTTAACAGTATTTTTGGAAACAAATTAAAATCAAGAAAAATTAATTCAAGAATTATGTCCAATTTAACGAGAACAAAAATTTTTTTTTAAAGTTGTGTTCATTCAATCGCCTGTAACTCCTGAAACACTTGACTGATTTTAATGTGGTGTGATTTAATTAATTATTAATTAAAAATACTTCAAATAATAATTAAAATGTACTTCAAATTTTCCATTTTAATACCCTCCACCTTAAGATGGGGGTATATTCACTTTGTCATTCCGTTTGTAATACCTTGAAATATTCAACGAAGACTCTATAAAGTATATATATTCTGGGTCGTTGTAAAATTCTAAGACATTCTAGTCATGTCTGTCCGTCTGTCTGTTGAAAGCACGCTAGCTTCCGAACGAAATGAGCTAAGAGGTTCAAATTTTCCATAAATGTGTCTTATGGTTGCAGATCGGTGGGGATTGAAAGTGGGCGAAATCGGCGCAGAGGGAAAATTTTTTCCCTAACAAGGACTGAAAATTCACCCTAATATTTAGATTATTTAAGCAAATATTTTGAAAATTGTTTGCTTTTTATACAATTGAAATTTGTTGTGGGCATTCCTCTACAAACGTGAAAATACCAAAAAGTACAAAAAATATTTAGCGGGTCAAATGGGACAAAAAGGGATAAAAATGGTACCAATGATACGACAACTTCTAAAGGGTGTTTTTTATTGGGGTATAGAACTTTAAGTTGGCATCACTTTTTTAACTGGCGGCCATTTTGTCAGCTGTCAAGTGATTAATATTTAGTTTGGTTTGCCATTTCATCATGAACAGGTTGACAAAGGAACAACTCTTGCAAATCGTGCAAATTTATTTCGAAAGTAATGGTTCAGTTCGCGAAGTTCACCGCAAGCTCCGTCCATTTTATGGTCGACATAATCGTCCATCAGAAGGAAACATTCGATGAGCGCATAATTTCGCGGAATGGACCTGTCAATTGGCCACCAAGATCGTGTGATTTGACACCATTAGATTATTTTCTTTGGGGATATGTGAAGTCGCTCGTCTACGCCAACAAACCAGAAACGTTAGGGGACTTGGAAGCCAACATTCGTGGCGTTATTGCCAACATGGTTGAAAATTGGACCTGTAGAATTGGCTATATTCGAACCAGCCGCGGCGGCCACATGTCCGAAATTATATTTAAACATTAATGGCATAAAATTATCCTTCCAATAAAGCCAAATTGATGGACATTAAAACGATTTTCTTGTGTTTTATTTCAATTCGAAGTTCTATACCTCAATAAAAAACACCCTTTAGAAACATGGAATTTGGTGTGTACATCCCTATAATTACGAAGACAGGTAAAATAGAGAGATTTTTCGAATTTTGTATTTTTAAGGGATTTAATTGGAAAAGAGGGATAAAAATGGTACCAACCAAACAGCTGAAGTTGAAATCATGAATTCGGTGTATGCATTCATCTGACTGTGTAGACGACAAACATAAAGGAATTTTACGAAATTTGTACTTTTAGGCAGAAAATAGGGCAAAAGGGGATAAAAAAAAGGTACCAACCACACGACCGCATTTAGAATAGTGAAATTCGGTGTGTACATTGCTCTGACTGTGTATATGCGAAAAATAAGTATATATTTTCATATTCGTACCTTTATGATCAAAACGGGATAAAATTGGCACCAAGCAAACGGCTGTAGCTAGAATCATGTTTACACTCGTCTGTTTTCGTAGACACGCAAATTTTATTTCTAAAAGGTACCAATTTCGAACATTTTCCCTATTTTACGTGTCTACGTAATTAGAGGGAAATACACTCCGAATTTCATGTTTGTAGCTGTTGCCGTATCATCGGTATCATTTTTATCCCTTTTGCACCATTTGCTTTCAAGCTACAAGATGAATGTACGGAACAATTTTTTTGTATTGTATTGTCTTTATTTCGATTGCAATTTATAGTTACTATTTATGAGAATTTACAAAAAGTATTTCAGCAATAAAAACTACTTTGTAACGTAAATAATCTAAAAAGTATCACAGTTTAAGGAGAAATTTTGGCATAAAACCTTAAACCTTAATGAAGCAAAAAATATAGTTAAAGATATACATTATTTAGAAAACACATTAGTAAGAATTTTATAATAAAATTTTACAAGCATTTAATCAGTTAAGTTTCTTAATATATCTAAGGGAGACAGTCTTCATCTTTCCTTGAAACGCTGAATCAGATTATTTATTGTGAAATCGATTAAATTGTGTCCGTAAGGCTAGTGCAGATGAAGAGTATAATTTGTAGCTTCTTGGTATGCGATTTCGCTGTACTTGCATACCACACCTGGCATCCATATGTCATAATAGGTGATATGCACATTTTGTACAAGAGGACTTGTTTTTAATACTTAAATTTGATCTTTTGTTAAGCAGTGAATACCGCATATGAGTGCTTTTCCACAGGTAGAATTGACGTGGTGCTTGAATGTTAACTTTTTATCCAGCGTAACACCCAAGTATTTAACCGAATCTTTAAAATTGATAACTGATCCATTGATTTCTAGTGTAACTGTAGGGTTGCGTTTTGGGGATTTGTTGAATGGGAAAATTATGGCCTGGGTTTTATCATCGTTCAGTTTTATTTTCCATTTGTTAAAATATTTCTGTGCATTTTTCAATGACTTATATAATTTTTTTACGATTGCATTTGAAAGTTTACCGCTGCATATAAGTGCCGTATCATCTGCATAAAGGGCGACATCCTGATCTTTTACAATATCGAAATCGGCAGTAAAAATTTAAAACAAAGTGGGAGATAATGCAGATCCTTGTGGTAGGCCCGCTGGTATTATTCTGGGAGTAGATTTGCTATTTTCAATGCATACTACAAATGTCCTTTCAGATAGGAATCTTTTTAAAAGTTACTGAACATAAACGGGATAACCATAATGATTCAATTTATAGATCAAGGCATCGTGCCAAACAGAGTTGAACGCTTTTTCAATGTCCAGTAAAACAATTCAAGTACATATAAAGCAGAAATTTCAAAAAAAAAATACTGAAATGATCTAAGTATTAGTGGATATTTTCAGCCCTCGCCCATTTTCAATCCCAAGCGACCTGCAACCATTAGAACCATTTACAGAAAATTTTAACCTCTTAGCTCATTTCGTTCGGCAGCTAGCGTGCTTTCAACAGACAGACGGAAATGGCTAGATCGTCTTAGAATTTTACCACGCACCAGAATATATATGAGTCATTCCAAGTCAAGCGGCACGATTTTTGACCTCGATAGCTGCGATTGTTTTGAAAGTTTGTGTATGTATTCTTCTCATAAAGATATTGTATCCATATTTTTGGAAAAAAAAATTCACGAGTTATGATCAATTTAACAGTGAAAAACATACTACTTTTTGCAAAAGGTGTGTTCATTCCATAGCCTGTAACTCCTGAAATACTTTACCGATTTTAATGTGTTATGCCTCGTTTTGAAGGTAATTTCAGTTACTTTTAAAATATTGTTATGTGTTATGTTATAGCAGGGTTAGATTTTTTTAAGTTTTTCCAATTTTAATTATTTTTTTTTTGATTTTCAAAACGATTACACTAATCCATTTTGTTGAAATTTTAAAGTAGTGTGCTTAGGTCTAGTTTTAAGCGACTGTCTGAGTTTGAAAGTGGTGAAATGATGACTTATATTTTTTACAATTTTTTTTTCGATATATTTTTTACAAAATCAACCAGAATTACAGTGAATAATCATCACAATTATAATTTTTTCATTAGTTCATAAACACAAGGTATACAAACAACGAAAAATCCAAGAAAAAATTGCTCATGGATAAATTATTTTTTTTTTGTCATTTTTTTTTGTAGTGTGAGTAAAAGCCAGTGTCGCTTGTAACATATATAGAGTGGGCCATTTAAATTAGAATCGCTTATAAAAAGTGTTGATTATTTTTTCAAATTTCTGGTTTTATTGGAAATTGTTAGAACACAATATCATTCATATGACTACTATCCTTTCAACCCAATTTTCAGTATAGACCAAAATCTATACGAAATAGTGGCTCGTTGTGGATCCATTGACCTCTCAATAGTCACGTGTGGGTTCTCTGAACACCATATACAGCAATTTTGCTTAATGACATAAGCACCGAGACGAAAATGAGCTTCATGACGGCTGATCTAAAGACCGATACCTTCTCGAAAATTGTCCACGTACATTTCTTATATTTGGCATTAAAGGCTCACTACTTTGGAAATGTCAAAAATAAACCTGAAAATAAAAATTAATGTTATTCTAATCGGTAATCGGTAGTTCAAATTTAAAATTTTAAATGGCCCAACCTAATGCAAAAAAAATTGCATTTATTTCAACTTGTCTATCTGGGTTACTGAAACTATTCTGTCACAAATATTCCCTATTTAGTTGGCAATCATATATCAAAAATATTTTTTAATATCTATATGATAAAAAGTTGCGCGGGTTTTTCTAAAAGCGCGTTTCAAAATTTTTGACATTACAGTCAAAAATTATTCCATTTTACCCTATTCCAGAAATGCTGTTGGACAGTGTTATTGGTTAGATTTTAAATTTCGTAAAGGAAATTGTATTATGTGGCTGCGGAAAGAAGTAATAATAACACAAAATAATACACACATTTCTTTGGAGCACATTTTTCTAGTGCAAATCGCTTTATTGCAAGATACATCTTTATGATCAATTTACAAAATTTGCTCTTCGCCAAGTGATATTCACTCGGAACGATCGATTATGTATTTATTATATTTATTGTGTATTCATAGGTACGTATATATTTACAAAACTCAATTGGGTTAGTTAGTCAGGAGCTTAACAACAAAAAATATGTAAATTATTTGAAATTTCTTACAAAATAAATGAATATGAATATGACTTTTATTATTTGGTAACGTCAAAACGATATATATACATACATATGTTTGAATGATATAAGAAAATGTGTTGTTGTTGTTGCAAGACTATGTACCACAAAGTCTTGCGATTCGTTAATACGAAATTTACCAACCATGGCCGTAACCACCACCATAGCCATGACCGCCATAGCCGCCATAACCTCCATGGCCGGCCGAGTAAGCGATAGCAATGCCATGACCACCGCCGTAGCCGCCGCCATAACCATGACCGTAACCGCCGCCATAGCCATGCCCACCGCCGCCATAACCGCCATAGACAATAGGGGCGGCAGCCACTTTGATTACAGGTGCTGCTTGTATGGTCTTAATAACCGGGGCGGCAGCGACAACTTTGGTGATGACCGGTGCAGCGACAACTTTCTCAATAACTGGAGCGGCAACGACAGCAGCCTCGTAGCCATGTCCGCCACCACCGTAGTAGCCATGACCGCCACCACCGTAGTAGCCATGTCCTCCGCCGTATCCATAACCGCCAAGACCATGACCACCATAACCGCCGCCATATCCGCCAAGGAAGCCGGCCAGCGATGAGTGGGAGCTGCACAGAAGAGTCAACGCAAGGACGCACTGAAGGAAGAATGAATGGAGGTGGTATTAAAAATTAAATTAAAGAGTTTAAGATCTTCTCACGTTGGTGCTAGAGCCTTCTTTTGTATATTATATAAATTTATTTTTTGATTTCCATATATCCATGTATAATTTTTTGTCCCCAGAAAAATAGGATTTAGGATACATAATATGAAATGCGAATAATATTGAACTATCGTTTTCTTCATTAAGATGTCAGCAATTTTCGATGTATTGTATTGGATACTAATTTTTTTTTTAACAAAATGGATAAAATATTATAAATAATTTGTTGTGAACTGTGATTAAACTACTAAACCGATTGTCCTATGAAACATTTGTAGTCCACACATTTATCATGAAATCTTCTTAGGATATAAACAAAATTGCAGAACTATCTAAATAATTCATATTTTTTTCGATTTTATAATTAGGAATTCGAAGTTATCCAAAAATGTATTTTTATGAATGGACTGAGAGACTAAAATTATTTGGATATATTTAAGTTTGTATGACAAGTTTCGAAAATATGAAAAATTGGTTGGTATTCTCAAACGCAAAAAATATATATACTAACAACAAGGGATCTGCACAATAATAGTATTTAGCAGTCATCTCCTAAATAAATAAATAAATAATGTGGAGTATAAGGTTCAGCAACAACTTTAAGTATTTAACCTCTAATTAAAGCTATCTTTCTCTTAAAAACGGAATTCTGTTTCTCCAGCAGACAAATGTCTGCTATTACAGCAAATGTTTGGTCATAACAGCAAATTGTTTGCAATTTTGCTTCGACATGCCAAAAGATGACATTTTGTAATAAAATTACATTGAAATTGAAGTGAGATTTAAGTTAGTCTTGTGTTAGTCTACATCAGAAAAGGATGCAAATTTTCTTATTTTTTATTTTGTTTTACCATCGACCTAAAATCATTACTATCTACTGATACTTAATTAATCTTTATTAGTGTGGCGTAATCAACTGTGTGATAGGACGAATATTTATTCAGCTGCTGACATGACAGACTAAATGTGCTGCCACCTACAGAACAAATTTTTAGTTTTTTTTTTAAATTCTGATTTTTCAAAAAATATTTTCGAGATCGAAATGTTTAAATATTTTTATTGATAAAAAAATCAATTATTGATATGAAGTTTGGTTTGGTTTTTTTTGCTGCTTAGGTTAATCTTGCTATAAGCGCCTTAGGGTGGGCCATTTAAAATTTGAAATTTGCACACCGATTTTTTTTTTTCAAATTTTATTAATCCAAATATACATTTACATCTTATATATACCTATTTACATTTTTGAGTTTTATCGTATGAATATATCAGCAATTGTGACATGGATGCTTATTTGATATTTGCAAAATGGGACGCTATAAGCTCGAGCAAAAAATTGGAAAAAAATAAAAATTCACTTCCAAAGTAGTGAGTCTTTTAGGCAAACTGTAAGTAATTTACGTGGGAATTTTTCGAGAAGAAAACGGCTTTCAGTTCCGTTTGCGCGACAATTTGTGAAGCGAGTTTATGAAAATGGATCGTTATTTGACAACGAACCCGTGTACGTTCTCGTTCAGTGCGTTCAATCGCAAACATTGCTGCTGTGGCTGCGAATGTCCAAGAACATCCATCAACATCAACTCGTCATCGTTCTCAGCAACTGAACATTTCTCACACTTTTTTGAGAAGTATTTTGCATGAAGACGTCGGTATGAAGGCAAACAAAGTTCAATTGGTCCAACAACTGAAGTCTCGTGGCCATCCCATGAGTTCTCGCTTCGCAATGGACTGAAGATTGTGTGGCATGAAGCTCATTTTCATCTCGGTGGCTATGTCAATAAGCAAAATTGCCGCATATGGGGTTCAGAGAACCCATACGTGACTATTGAAAAGCCAATGCATCCACAACGAGTCACTGTTTGGCGTGGATTTTGGGGTTGGCGGCATCATTGGGCCATTTTTCTTCGAAAATGAGCAAGGAGCCGCCGTTAACCGTGATATAGTCAACGAATTTTTGCTTCCAAAAATTCAAGAGGATAACATGGACGCAATATCACGCAGCCAACGCAAGCATCGATATTTTAGGCTCTGGTTTTGAAAATCGAATAATCAGGGATGTAAATTCGTCGGAGCTGTGATTTGAGCCCCTTCGATTGTTGTCTGTTGGGAGCCATTAAGGATAAATGTTACGCAAACCATCCAGCGACAATTGAATAGTTGCAACATGAAATCGAAGTTGTCATTGAAGATATTTTTAACAAATATTCTCCTCTTTAATTTGACACGAATACCATTATCATATAGTGTAAATAAGTATTTTAAATAATTTTTGAAAAATTGTATTCTTTTGAATCTTGTAGTCTTGGGCAACAGTATGAGGAAATGAAAAACTAAAAACGCCAATTAACTTCATTTCATCTATAGTTTCAGAAGTAGATCATTCAAGTGTTATATGGACTGATTGTAATTCATACTTTAACAAATATAATTTTTCGAAAAACTTGGCAACTTCTGTGCTCCAAAATTTTCAATGATTGAATGTAAAATATATCTAGAATGTTGGTAGAGTTAGTTTAGTGGAAGAAAGTAGAATTTTTTAATTCCAAAATAACTATAACAATTTTTTATAAACTGCTTTAAGCAGGAGGAAATTCTGTTTCTGCTAATTGTCGTTTATAATACCAAGTATTAAGGAGTGTTACGCGTCAAGTAGACTTCAGAAAATAAGATAAACTTATTGAAAAGGCTTAGATTTGTTGGTTCTCAGTGGTGACATATGGGGGAAATTGTAAAGCAAAAACTGTTCTGCTTCCATTTGATAACAAATATGTTGGTGAAATAATAGAGATGGTTTTGCAAAATAACATATATCATGCGTATATATGCTGTTTCCTCGTGTTATATGTCTGTTTTCAATTTTTCTACTAATGACATGTGCTATTTCAGAATACTTTTTTAGTGATTTTAGTAAACTTATCTGCATGTTTATCAAATTTGTCTGCAAGTTTAGCAAATTTGTCAGCTATTTTAGCAAACTTGTCTGCTATATGAGCAAAGTTGACTGCTATTTCAGCAAACTTGTCTGCCATATGAGCAATCTTGCCAGCAATTTCGCAAAATTGTCTGCGATTTCAGTAAACTTGTCTGATATTTCAGTAAACTTGTCTGATATTTCGGCAAATTTTTTCGCAGTTTCAGCACACTTGTCTGCTGTTTCAGCAAACTTGTCTGCTGTTTCAGCAAACTTGTCTGCTGTTTCAGCAAACTTGTCTACTGTTTCAGCAAACTTGTCTGCAATTTTAGCTAACTTGTCTGCTATTTCAGCAAACTTGTCTGTCAATCCAGCAATTTCAGTAAGCTTGCAATTTCAGCAAACTTTTCTGCTAATTCAGAAAATTTTCTGCTGTTTCAGCAAATGAATATGTTTTTCTTGAAAATTTATGTGTTGGTTAATCTTTGTCACTCTTTCAACAAAATTGCCTACTTTTCCAGCAAAGCTTTTTGATTTTTAGTCAACTTATTGTGTTTTCGTTTTCGGGTCTGCATTAGCAAAAAATAAAGCATAAACACTAGAATTTATTAGATTTTTATCTTCACGCCGATGCGGTAATCGGTATTTAGAAATTTCGGTTTTTCCTCGTGATTATGGTGATAAGAGATCCTCGTGTAATATGTCTGTTTTCAATTTTTCTACAAACGACATGTGCTATTTCAGCATACTTTTTTTGTGATTTTAGTAAACTTGTCTGCAAGTTTATCAAATTTGTCTGTAAGTTTAGCAAATTTGTCAGCTATTTTAGCAAACTTGTCTGCCATATCAGCAATCTTGCCTGCAATTTCGCAAAATTGTCTGCGATTTCAGTAAACTTGTCTGATATTTCAGTAAACATGTCTGATATTTCGGCAAATTTTTTCGCAGTTTCAGCACACTTGTCTGCAGTTTCAGCAAACTTGTCTGCTGTTTCAGCAAACTTGTCTACTGTTTCAGCAAACTTGTCTGCTATTTCAGCAAACTTTTCTGCAATCCAGCAATTTCAGTAAGCTTGCAATTTCAGCCAACTTGTCTGCTAATTCAGAAATTTTTCTACTGTTTCAGCAAATGAATATGTTTTTCTTGAAAATTTATGTGTTGGTTAATCTTTGTCACTCTTTCAACAAAATTGCCTACTTTTCCAGCAAAGCTTTTTAATTTTTAGCCAACTTATTGTGTTTTCGTTTTCGGGTCTTCATTAGCAAAAAATAAAGCAAAAACACTAGGTTTTATTAGATTTTTATCTTCACGCCGATGCGGTAATCGGTATTTAGAAATTTCGGTTTTTCCTCGTGATTATGGTGATAAGAGATCCCTAACAAATTGTAGTGTCTGAAGCCTGCTTTTTAAGTGAGTTTACAGCTATATCGAGTACAATACACTGATTTGCAGGATTTGTCCCTTGTTCAAGCAGATATTTTTTGGTATCAATTATCAATCTTTTAAAAGAACACCCACTATAATTTATATTTTCACAAACTTTATTTTCGGTAACCTTTTTGTTTATTTTTTATTCCTTCGACTAAGGACTTACCAATTTAAACATTTTTAATTCTTTTAAACTGTTTTTGGTAAAACACAAAACACGGAAGATTGGTTTCAAATTAAAAAAATTCACAAAATATCCTTGGAAGTTAATCTCTGTAATACAGCTGCGGCCACAATGTGATGTGATAAATCTGGTTAAGTGTCATGCTGTTTTATACTGAAAACAAATGGTTGATTACAGAAAATACTATCATAGAAAATGGTTTCTGGTACACTTTTCGTGTAACCAGCAGAGTTTGTGTGTGCGAGTATGTAATACAGAGACATGCATTAATTAACAGCAAAAACCATAAGAAAAATATTACAAAAGTTAGTGAAGTCACTTTTGTGGACAACAACAAGTAAAACCAGATGAGTATTTAGTCTCAATTGAAATAGCCAGTAACGAACACCCATAACCAGACTGGCCAAAAACCAGAAAAGGATTTAAGTATATTTTCTGTCGTCTGTGATTCCGCTTTGTTTCAAGCCAACCGCTGGCTTGACTTGGTTCGGTTTTGAAATTGCACACACACACACGGGCGCTCTCAGTCACTTTTGATTGGAAAAATGGTTTGATTTTTTTTTTGTCCAACTCTGCTCTACATCTTGTATTTCCATAATCAGCGAAAGTGTAACACACAACGTTAGAGTCGCCTTTCCTTTCAAAAATGGGAAAACTACAACGCCCCATGTTTCTCGAGTTGTTTCTCTTCCAGAGTGGGGGAACGACTTTTCGAGCGGCATTGCGTCCACAAAATGATGTATAATCCCAATTAAATCATTGGTATTGGGAAAAAGCATCAGCACAGCTCTACGATTATTTAATATGAGGACTCGCAATTTTACATCGCCATCATCGTCGTCTCCATGGTTGCCGTGGATGGCCGGTGTCGGCATCACTGTTGCTAGCATTGTCCGTCCGCCCGTCCAATACCCCACCTAAAAGGCCAACACCGAACGTTCGTCTTGACAAACAAGTTATGGTCATTTGGATTGGGTTAGTGGTGTGGTCCATATGAACTGAAAACTGCCTGCCTGCCTGTCCGATTGATTTGCCAGCCATGGCAACATGAAAATGGAAAAGTGTTTTCCATTTCACAGACACCGCAAGCGAATCGCATTAAATCGATTTGCCAATGCAACACATTTTATTTGCGATGCAATCGCCGCTTGTGCTGCGGTTATTCAATTTGACCTTTTTAGGGATACGAGCGAGTGGTGCAACCAATGACATTTTAGGGAGGCACGGAAGGCATATTATTAGAAGGTGTGCAGACTTAAGTTGAATACCTTTTGGCTTTATTGTCAGTGAGTTGAAAAGATCGTATTATTCCTTCATTACAAAAGCCACTGGTAGATAATTATGGACTTTCCTTTTTTTACTTTTTCCGCTCGAGAAACCAATATTTCACAGGTTTTCTTCAAATTTAGCAAAACGTCATATATTTTAACTAGAAATAGCTCTGGTAAAAATAGGCCAGATCGGTTCAGATTTATATATAGCTCCCATACAAATATCTCCTCCGATTTGACTCTTTCAGCTCTAGAACCCACATATTTCAACAGATTTTCTTCAAATTTAGCAAAACAACTTATATTTTTACTAGAAACAACTCTGGTAAAATGGGCCAGATCGGTTCAGATATATATTATATAGCTCACACACAAATGTCCCTCGATTTGATTATTTCCGCTCTATAAACCACATAATTAACAGATTTTCTTAAAATCTGGCAAACCTGCACACATTTCAACTATAAACATCTATGCCAAAAGTGGGTCATATCGGTTCAGATTTATATATAGCACCCACACAAATGTCTCCCCCGATTTGATTATTTTCGCTCTATAAACCACATATTTAACAGATTTCCATCAAAATTGGGAAAGCGTCAGAAAACCTATGCTAAAAATGTGTCAGATCGGTTCAGATTTATATATAGCTCTCATTCAAAGTTTGTGTTCATTTCTTTACAAATACAGATAGAAGTATGAAATTTGTAGTATATATATACCCGGTTCAAATGTAACGACCTTTTTATACCCTACACCACAGGGTATATTGACTAGGTGTAGGGTATCATATAGTCGGCCATGCCCGAATTTAACCTTCCTTACTTGTTATACCCTACACCACTTCGTGGACTAGGTTAGACTAAGTTAGTTTCGCGCCAAATGTTTGTAACACCAAGAAATTAACGAGCTAGACCCACCTTTAAGTATACGGATCGGCTTAGAATCACTAGCTGAATCGATTTACGATCGACGATTGGTATACGATCGACGATTAGTATTGAATTTGGAGAAAATCGGGCCAGATTTAGATATAGCCTCCATAGAAATATCTCTATAAATTACACTATTACTGCTCTAGAATACACATTTTACATGGGATCATGACCAAATTTTCAGGATCGAGTTATATTTGAACTAGTAATAGCTAACGGGAAAGTGGACCACATAGGTCTATGTTTTGATATAGCCCCTATACAAATGTACCTCCGAATTACACTATTTTTGCTCTAAAATGCACATTTCAAATCGGATCCTGATCAAATGTCTCACACAATGTTACATTTAGACTAGAAACGCCTATTTTGGAAGCCAGCTATATAGGTCAATATTTTGGTATAGTCCCCATATAAATGGGCCCCCAGTTCACACTATTATCGCTCTAGAACCCACATCTTACATTGGATCTTGATAAAATTTTGCAGATCATGTTATATACAATAAAGACTACCCACTTTTTAATGTAGCGCCCTTACATATGGCCCCCCATTTTATTTATTACCTCTCTAGGACCAACATTTTACATCGGAAGTTTTTCAAATTTTGCAGATAATATATATGGGTCCATATTTTGGTATAGCCCCCATACAAATTGGCCCCCATTCTATTCTATTACATCTCTAGAACCCACATAGTGCATTGGATCTCGATATAATTTTGCATATCATGTCATATTTCAACTACGAATACCTACTTTGAAAGTGATCTGTATGGGCCCACTTTTTAATGTAGTGCCCTTACAAATGGGCCCCGTTTTTATTATTACATCTCTAGGACCCACAATTTACGTCGGAAGTCTAACAAATTTTGCATTTTGTATTATATTTCAACTAAGAAGACATACTATGAAAGTCAAATATATGGGTCCATATTTTGGTATAACCCCCATACAAATTGGACCCCCATTCTACTCTATTAGATCTCTAGAACCCACATCGTGCATTGGATCTCGATATAAGTTTGCATATCATGTCATATTTCAACTAAGAATACCTATTTTGAAAGTGATCTATATGAGCCCACTTTTTAATGTAGCGCCCTTACAAATGGGCCCCATTTGTATTATTACCTCTCTAGGACCCAAAACTTACATCGGGTAATATTCATTTTTATTTTCAGGTTTATGTTTTACATTTTGGGGACGCCATTCGCTGGAACAAAATTGGGAAATATTAAAAACTTTCTTCAAAAGCAGTGAGTTTTTGACGCAAAATGTAAGAAATTTAAGTGGAAAAATTTTTGATGGATCGATATTGGACAAACCAAACCGTGTACGTTCTAGTCCAGTGCATTTAATCGAAAACATTGCAGCTGTGGCTGAGAATGTCCAAGAAAATCCATAAAGACATCGGTATGAAGGCTTACACAGTTCAATTGGTCCAACAATGTGAGCCTCATGACCATTCGTTGCGTTTTCGCTACGCATAATAGGCTGACGATTTTTATGTGCGTGAAGATAAATTCCGAATTTAACTAGCAGAGACACAAACCACCCATGTTAACAGTGGGCTGTTAATGGGTTAACAGAGCTATGTTAATTTTGCTAGAGGATGATAATATATACACAAAATCGGATCGGGAGAAGATATATTATCGAAATTCATAATCTGAATAGAAAACATATCAATCTCGACATATAAAGAGAGAAAATATTAAATTTTGTATTGCATATTTGTATTTTTTCAACATGAAAAATGTTTATTAATTTTTAACGCAGTGGATAAACGGCAAAGTCTGGGTCCATGACTTGGGTACCAAAAAATAGGTCTTCCCATGACCTTTCAGAATATATGCCTCACGTATCCCAAAGCAATTTTTTATTACGAAAATACTCTGTTGCAAGTCTAAATTCTGTTTTTTATACATATATAAGACCCCAATGTGCGCAAACCGCTAGGTCTGGGTCCATGACTTGGGTACCAAAAAATAGGTCTTCCAATAAGCTTTCAGAATATATACCCCACGATTCCCAAAGCAATGTTGTATTATAAAAATACTCTGTTGCAAGTCTAAATTCTGTTTTTATACAAATATATGTCCCCACTATGCGCAAACCCCTAGGTCTGGGTTCATGACTTGGGTACCAAAAAATATGTCTTCCCATGACCTTTCAGAATATATGCCCCACGTATCCCAAAGCAATTTTGTATTACGAAAATACTCTGTTGCAAGTCTAAATTCTGTTTTTTATACATATATAAGACCCCTCTGTGCGCAAACCGCGAGGTCTGGGTCCATGACTTGGGCACCATAAAATAGGTCTTCCAATAAGCTTTCAGAATATATACCCCACGATTCCCAAAGCAATTTTGTATTACGAAAATACTCTGTTGCAAGTCTAAATTCCGTTTTTATAAAAATATATGACCCCACTGTGCGCAAACCGCTAGGTCTGGGTCCATGACTTGGGTACCAAAAAATAGGTCTTCCCATGACCTTTCAGAATATATGCCCCACGTATCCCAAAGCAATTTTGTATTACGAAAATACTCTGTTGCAAGTCTAAATTCTGTTTTTATACAAATATATGACCCCACTGTGCGCAAACCGCTAGGTCTGGGTCCATGACTTGGGTACCAAAAAATAGGTCTTCCAATGAGCTTTCAGAATATATGCCCCACGTTTCCCAAAGCAATTTTGTATTATGAAAATACTCTGTTGCAAGTCTAAATTCTGTTTTTATTCAAATATATGTCCCCACTGTGCGCAAACCGCTAGGGCTGGGTCCATGACTTGGGTACCAAAAAATAGGTCTTCCCATGACCTTTCAGAATATATGCCCCACGTATCCCAAAGCAATTTTGTATTACGCAAATACTCTGTTGCAAGTCTAAATTCTGTTTTTTTATACATATATAAGACCCCACTGTGCGCAAACCGCTAGGTCTGGGTCCATGACTTGGGTACCAAAAAATAGGTCTTCCCATGACCTTTCAGAATATATACCCCACGATTCCCAAAGCAATTTTGTATTACGAAAATACTCTGTTGCAAGTCTAAATTCTGTTTTTATTCAAATGTATGACCCCACTGTGCACAAACCGCTAGGTCTGGGTCCATGACTTGGGTACCAAAAAATAGGTCTTCCCATGACCTTTCAGAATATATAACCCACGTTTCCCAAAGCAATTTTGTATTATGAAAATACTCTGTTGGAATTCTAAATTCAGTTTTTATACAAATATATGACCCCACTGTGCGCAAACCGCTAGATCTGGGTCCATGACTTGGGTACCAAAAAATAGGTCTTCCAATAAGCTTTCAGAATATATACCCCACGTATCCCAAAGCAATTTTGTATTACGAAAATACTCTGTTGCAAGTCTAAATTCTGTTTTTTATACATATATAAGACCCCACTGTTCGCAAACCGCTAGGTCTGGGTCCATGACTTGTGCACCAAAAAATAGGTCTTCCAATAAGCTTTCAGAATATATACCCCACGATTCCCAAAGCAATGTTGTATTATAAAAATACTCTGTTGCAAGTCTAAATTCTGTTTTTATACAAATATATGTCCCCACTATGCGCAAACCCCTAGGTCTGGGTCCATGACTTGGGTACCAAAAAATATGTCTTCCCATGACCTTTCAGAATATATGCCCCACGTATCCCAAAGCAATTTTGTATTACGAAAATACTCTGTTGCAAGTCTAAATTCTGTTTTTTATACATATATAAGACCCCTCTGTGCGCAAACCGCTAGGTCTGGGTCCATGACTTGGGTACCAAAAAATAGGTCTTCCCATGACCTTTCAGAATATATAACCCACGTTTCCCAAAGCAATTTAGTATTATGGAAATTCTCTGTTGCAAGTCTAAATTCTGTTTTTATACAAATATATGACCCCACTGTGCGCAAACCGCTAGGTCTGGGTCCATGACTTGGGTACCAAAAAATAGGTCTTCACATGACCTTTCAGAATATATAACCCACGTTTCCCAAAGCAATTTTGTATTATGAAAATACTCTGTTGCAAGTCTAAATTCTGTTTTTATACAACTATATGACCCCACTGTGCGCAAACCGCTAGGTCTGGGTCCATGACTTGGGTACCAAAAAATAGGCCTTCCCATGACCTTTCAGAATATATAACCCACGTTTCCCAAAGCAATTTAGTATTATGGAAATACTCTGTTGGAAGTCTAAATTCTGTTTTTATTCAAATATATGATCCCACTGTGCGTAAACCGCTAGGTCTGGGTCCATGACTTGGGTACCAAAAAATAGGTCTTCCAATAAGCTTTCAGAAAATATATCCCACGATTCCCAAAGCAATTTTGTATTATGGAAATACTCTGTTGCACGTCTAAATTCTATTTTTATACAAATATATGACCCCACTGTGCGCAAACCGCTAGGTCTGGGTCCATGACTTGGGTACCAAAAAATAGGTCTTCCCATGACCTTTCAGAATATATAACCCACGTTTCCCAAAGCAATTTAGTATTATGGAAATACTCTGTTGGAAGTCTAAATTCTGTTTTTATTCAAATATATGATCCCACTGTGCGCAAACCGCTAGGTCTGGGTCCATGACTTGGGTACCAAAAAATAAGTCTTCCCATGGCCTTTCAGAATATATAACCCACGATTCCCAAAGCAATTTTGTATTATGAAAATACTCTGTTGCAAGTATAAATTCTGTTTTTATACAAATATATGACCCCACTGTGCGCAAACCGCTAGGTCTGGGTCCATGACTTGGGTACCAAAAAATAGGTCTTCCCATGACCTTTCAGAATATATAACCCACGATTCCCAAAGCAATTTTGTATTATGAAAATACTCTGTTGCAAGTATAAATTCTGTTTTTATACAAATATATGACCCCACTGTGCGCAAACCGCTAGGTCTGGGTCCATGACTTGGATACCAAAAAATAGGTCTTCCCATGACCTTTCAGAATATATAACCCACGTTTCCCAAAGCAATTTAGTATTATGGAAATTCTCTGTTGGAAGTCTAAATTCTGTTTTTATTCAAATATATGATCCCACTGTGCGCAAACCGCTAGGTCTGGGTCCATGACTTGGGTACCAAAAAAAAGGTCTTCCCATGACCTTTCAGAATATATACCCCACAAGTTGCAAGTCAAAATTCTGTTTTTATTAAAATATATGACCCCACTGTGCGCAAACCGCTAGGTCTGGGTCCATGACTTGGGTACCAAAAAATAGGTCTTCCACTGAGCTTACAGAATATATATCCCAAGTTTCCCAAAACAATTTTGTATTATGAAAATACTCTGTTGCAAGTATAAATTCTGTTTTTATTCAAATATATGACCCCACTGTGCGCAAACCGCTAGGTCTGGGTCCATGACTCGGGCAACAAAAAATAGGTCTTCTGATGAGCTTTCAGAATATATATCCCGCGTTTCCCAAAACAATTTTGTATTATGAAAATACTCTGTTGCAAGTATAAATTCTGTTTTTATACAAATATATGACCCCACTGTGCGCAAACCGCTAGGTCTGGGTCCATGACTTGGGTACCAAAAAATAGGTCTTCCCATGACCTTTCAGAATATATACCCCACAAGTTGCAAGTCAAAATTCTGTTTTTATTAAAATCTCTGAAAAGAGAAGGTGGTGAATCGGAAAAAATGTTTTAAAAAATAAGTCTAAATTACATAATTCTATCAAATCAAATTATTTTAGTTTTTCATGCAAAATTGTCAAAACATTTCTAAACTTGTACCAGATATAAACTGAATTTCTGTTGTGTATCCGAATTATTTATTTGAATAAAATGTAAAAACTCAAGTTAAAGGAATAATAATTTGGTACAATAAGCTGGATGGTACAAAACTCAACTTATTATTTTGCATCCTTGAGTGTTCAACATAAAGAGAGTATGCCAAGTGAGAAGGCGTATGTGTGTCTGCCGCTCTTGTTCTCTGTTCGCTCTCTTAGAACTAAAGCGTCAGAGAATACAACTGCTAATTGAGCAGTGCTCAAGAGTGTGAAAAGCTAACTCAACTGCTCTCGCTCTTTTAGAACTAAAGCAACAGAGAATACCACTACTCATTGAGCAGTGCTCAATAGTGTGAAAAGCTAACTCAACTGCTGATCTTACTCTATGTTCGCTCTTTCAGAACTAAAGCGTCAGAGAATACCACTACTCATTGAGCAATGCTCAAGAATGTGAAAAGCTATCTCAACTGCTGCTCTTGTTCTATGTTCGCTCTTTTAGAAAAAATAACACTGCTCATTGAGCAGTGCTCAATAGTGTGAAAAGCTAACTCAACTGCTGCTCTACGTTCGCTCTTTTAGAAATAAAGCGTCAGAGAATACGTTACGCCAAACGTATTTTTTTTAAATATAGAGGGTTTATATTCAATAATGTCCATCTACACATTTTTTCCAGGATTGCAAAAAATAATGAACTCATCTTCTGCAATAGGCGTGTTTTATTTAACAAGATAACATATTTGCTGGCTTCCTCTCCCATTTTCAAAAATCGGTTCGAAATAGTTTCCCGTTTTTACACTTATCAAACAAAAATAATGCGAAATTAAAAAACATTTAAAACGCGGTTTTAATTTTTGCTTGTCTTGTGAAATATTACCCTATTAAGTGAGGAATTTTTGACAAATTTCAACAAAAGAAAAAAGTCGAACAGACTGAAAGCCAATTTTGCAATTAATTTTTTTTCTTTACTCTATTCCAATTTGTATGATTTTTACGTTTTTAGAATAAGCGGGGATAAAAGAATGTCCATACAAAGATATATAATACGCTAAATATTGATCTGACAGATAACTATGAGACGGATTTTCATGCACATATTATTGAGAAATATTCCCTTAAAATATGCTCGAGAGAAGATAAAATATGCACTAAAAATTTAAATAATAAGCTTTCTAAAACTTTTTTAGAATGAGAATGGTGAACACATAAAGCCAAAAAACTGTTCATTAAAGATATAGATTATTAGGGTTTCACTCAATGAATGGGGCTGTAGATCTTGCAAAGCTTGGAGATCTAGCTTTTGCTACGATTTGCTGCACCACAACAACAAAATACAAAGAAAACGCAAGACTAAGTGCAAGTGTAGAGCAACTGTTTGTTCTGTGTGGCTAATTTAGCTTTTAAGCAAAAAACGATTTTTTATTCCATTTTGGATTGTTTTTTACTCTAGAGTTAACAACATTGCCCGATATTGCGTCGTCTTCTTCTTCAAATTAAAATTTGCAATCAACTGCGAGAAAAAGACGTTCACTCTTCGTAGTATAATCTGCAAGGGTTACAGAATATGCTACCACGAGTGTATACCCTATATGTATCGTAACCAGAAAATGCAAACGGTTGAAGTCAAATAGTGCATTACATCAACATCAAAATATTAATTAGATATTAATTAATCAATTAGCTATATTTTCTGGTCATCCCAAACATAGTTACAGTAATTTAAAATGAACCATTTATTGCTAAATAACCTTTAAAATATTTAATTGACAGAAAATACTTGTATTTTTAGAAATGCGTTTGGTTAATTTTATGAATATACGTTTTTAATTTTTTTAATTTTCCAGAGAATATTGTTGGGTTCAAAATAAAGAGAAATAATTTTAAAAAAATTGATTCCAAAATTAACAAAATAAAATGTAAATAGTATGTCACAATTAAAACACACATTATTTCCTTTTTACTAATATTATTTTACTTTATGTATGTAGAGAATATTTTCCCTCATTGACAACACTGATTTTGACTCTATCGCGGTTTGAGAGCGAAAGAAGAGATCACATATTATTATTTAGTGGCATAGTTGGTACAGAGAGCGAGAGAGCAAAAAATTGGTGGGAAATGTCTGCACTGAGGCTCAGTGCGAGCACAAGTGTGTAAGCCATTTAGGCAGTGTTGCCAATTTAGCCATTTTCCGGCTAGATCTGGCCTTTTTTAATTTCCTTTTGCCAGAAAAGTTCGAAATTTTCTATTAGCGGGTTTTCTAGCCTTTTTTGTTTTATTTTTGCTGGTTTTTCCTTTGAGAGTTTGCAGCATTGTTTTGATAACATTACGACCAAAATCGAATTCAAATCCAAATATTTTTGTGACAGAATACAAATATATATGATTTTTTAAGAGCTTGATAACTTTAAAAAAAAAAAAAACGCATAAAATTTGCAAAATCTCATCGGTTCTTTATTTGAAACGTTAGATTGGTCCATGACATTTACTTTTTGAAGATAATTTCATTTAAATGTTGACCGCGGCTGCGTCTTAGGTGGTCCATTCGGAAAGTCCAATTTTGGGCAACTTTTTCGAGCATTTCGGCCGGAATAGCCCGAATTTCTTCGGAAATGTTGTCTTCCGAAGCTGGAATAGTTGCTGGCTTATTTCTGTAGACTTTAGACTTGACGTAGCCCCACAAAAAATAGTCTAAAGGCGTCAAATCGCATGATCTTGGTGGCCAACTTACCGGTCCATTTCTTGAGATGAATTGTTCTCCGAAGTTTTCCCTCAAAATGGCCATAGAATCGCGAGCTGTGTGGCATGTAGCGCCATCTTGTTGAAACCACATGTCAACCAAGTTCAGTTCTTCCATTTTGGGCAAAAAAAAGTTGGATATCATCTCACGGTAGCGCTCACCATTCACAGTTACGTTACGATTCGCATCATCTTTGAAGAAGTACGGTCCAATGATGCCACCAGCCCATAAACCGCACCAAACTGTGACTTTTTCTGGATGCATTGTTAGCTCTTGCAATGCTTCTGGCTGATATTCACTCCAAAATCGACAATTCTGCCTATTTACGTACCCATTGAGCCAAAAATGAGCTTCGTCGCTGAACACAATTTCTTTCTTTCTGAAGTTTCTTAACAGAGCACGCATTTTGATAATAAAATTCAATGATTTGCAAGCGTTGCTCGTTAGTAAGTCTATTCATGATGAAATGTCAAAGCATACTGAGAATCTTTCTCTTTGACACCATGTCTGAAATCCCACGTGATCTGTCAAATACTAATGCATGAAAATCCTAACCTCAAAAAATCACTCTTTATAACCGAAGACCCTAATTAATCTTTTTTGTTTTCATGATAACATAGGAGTAGTTATAAACTACTTCTCTCCACATCGTGAGGCAATGATATCAACATTTTTGGGTCTTATTCCCTTAGAAAGTGGAAATGCATTAGCCATTGTAAATGGTCTACTTAATGAGCTGCAGAACTGGAAACTTAATTTAGAAAACTTGGTAGGAATTGGAACAGACAACGCGAGTGTTATGACCGGGAAGCATAAAGACGTTTATGGGGAATTAAAAAAACGTTTGCCGTCACTTGTATTGATGTGTTTGTCACTCCGTGCAACTGGCCATAAACGATGCATACGAGAAATGTTTTCCGGATATATTGGAAGTTGTAATATGCGAGACTTATAATTGGTTCCCAAAGAGCTCAAAGCGTAAAATATCATACCGAGATATTTACCAGCTCATAAATAATGATAAGGTAAATATTGGTAAAATAATAGTAGTATAATTACAATAGTATTAATTTAGTATATTTATAAATTATTATTAGAAATGCATTTCATATATTTTTATCTATAAAGGATCCTCTTAAAATTCCGAAAGTAAGCGATACTCGATGGCTTTCGATAGAAGGAACAGTAACCTGAATTGTCGAACAGTGGATTGAGTTAAAACTCAATTTTACGTTAGCGACTGAAAACGAAAAGTACCGAAAGTACAAATCCTAAGTCAGATGTACAATGATGAGATAATTTATTTGTATTTACTTTTTTTAAAGCCAATTCTGATCTCTACAAACAAAAATTATTCCTGCTGATATTGAAGTTGACATTCTGCAAGATGATTTCGAAATTTTTATAGAACATGATTTGTATTTGGGCTACGAGTTTGAAAAGGAGACAAAAAGATTAAAACTGGGCACTGTAACTGAAAACCAAATGAGAACAAATTGTATCAACTTTATCATAAGATTAGTTAAGCAATTAAAGTTAAAGTAATATACACATAATATAAAAATATGTACATACATATATTTTTTATTATATTTGGCTCTGCTTTGGGGTTCCAGGCTTCCAGATAATTTCAAAATATTGGAAAAAGTAGAATTATTCTCTGTCGACTAAAGTTTTGCGTGCTAGAAAGGATAGTATTGTTGAAATTGTGGAACACTTTAAAATAAGTAATATTGGCGAACTGAAGCATCAATATGATATTATCCATTTATTGAAATGGGAACATGTCAACGATAATGTCAAATTTTGGGCAGAAGTTTTAAAATATCACAACGCTATCGGAAATAATCCATTTAAGTTACTTGCGAAATTTGCAATAAGGAATTTGGCAACACTGCATTTAGGCAACAAACACAAACATAAAGTTTGGCCGTTATTCCATTCATTTGTGTAACATTCCATGCCTACAGTGGCTCAATGCTATATTGAAGCAAAGAAAATACATATGATGCAACAGGATATTTTCATAACAAAATAATAACATGGTATATATATTCTGAAAGGTCATGGGAAGACCTATTTTTTGGTACCCAAGTCATGGACCCAGACCTAGCGGTTTGCGCACAGTGGGGTCTTATATATATATAAAAAACAGAATTTAGACTTGCAACAGAGTATTTTCGTAATACAAAATTGCTTTGGGAATCGTGGGGTATATATTCTGAAAGCTTATTGGAAGACCTATTTTTTGGTACCCAAGTCATGGACCCAGACCTAGGGGTTTGCGCACAGTGGGGTCATATATTTGTATAAAAACAGAATTTATACTTGCAACAAAGTATTTTCATAATACAAAATTGCTTTGGGAATCGTGGGTTATATATTCTGAAAGGCCATGGGAAGACTTATTTTTTGGTACCCAAGTCATGGACCCAGACCTAGCGGTTTGCGCACAGTGGGATCATATATTTGAATAAAAACAGAATTTAGACTTCCAACAGAGTATTTCCATAATACTAAATTGCTTTGGGAAACGTGGGTTATATATTCTGAAAGGTCATGGGAAGACCTATTTTTTGGTACCCAAGTCATGGACCCAGACCTGGCGGTTCGCGCACAGTGGGGTCATATATTTGTATAAAAACAGAATTTAGACTTGCAACAGAGAATTTCCATAATACTAAATTGCTTTGGGAAACGTGGGTTATATATTCTGAAAGGTCATGGGAAGACCTATTTTTTGGGACCCAAGTCATGGACCCAGACCTAGCGGTTTGCGCACAGTGGGGTCGTATATTTGTATAAAAATAGAATTTAGACGTGCAACAGAGTATTTCCATAATACAAAATTGCTTTGGGACTCGTGGGATATATTTTCTGAAAGCTTATTGGAAGACCTATTTTTTGGTACCCAAGTCATGGACCCAGACCTAGCGGTTTGCGCACAGTGGGATCATATATTTGAATAAAAACAGAATTTAGACTTCCAACAGAGTATTTCCATAATACTAAATTGCTTTGGGAAACGTGGGTTATATATTCTGAAAGGTCATGGGCAGACCTATTTTTTGGTACCCAAGTCATGGACCCAGACCTGGCGGTTCGCGCACAGTGGGGTCATATATTTGTATAAAAACAGAATTTAGACTTGCAACAGAGAATTTCCATAATACTAAATTGCTTTGGGAAACGTGGGTTATATATTCTGAAAGGTCATGGGAAGACCTATTTTTTGGTATCCAAGTCATGGACCCAGATCTAGCGGTTTACGCACAGTGGGATCATATATTTGAATAAAAACAGAATTTAGACTTCCAACAGAGTATTTCCATAATACTAAATTGCTTTGGGAAACGTGGGTTATATATTCTGAAAGGTCATGGGAAGGCCTATTTTTTGGTACCCAAGTCATGGACCCAGACCTAGCGGTTTGCGCACAGTGGGGTCTTATATATGTATAAAAAACAGAATTTAGAATTGCAACAGAGTATTTTCGTAATACAAAATTGCTTTGGGATACGTGGGGCATATATTCTGAAAGGTCATGGGAAGACCTATTTTTTGGTACCCAAGTCATAGACCCAGACCTAGGGGTTTGCGCACAGTGGGGACATATATTTGTATAAAACCAGAATTTAGACTTGCAACAGAGTATTTTCATAATACAAAATTGCTTTGGGAATCGTGGGGTATATATTCTGAAAGCTTATTGGAAGACCTATTTTTTGGTACCCAAGTCATGGACCCAGACCTAGCGGTTTGCGCACAGTGGGGTCTTATATATGTATAAAAAACAGAATTTAGACTTGCAACAGAGTATTTTCATAATACAAAATTGTTTTGGGTACCGTGGGGTATATATTCTGAAAGCTCATTGGAAGACCTATTTTTTGGTACCCAAGTCATGGACCCAGACCTAGCGGTTTGCGCACAGTGGGGTCTTATATATGTATAAAAAACAGAATTTAGGCTTGCAACAGAGTATTGTCATAATACAAAATTGCTTTGGGAAACGAGGGTTATATTTTCTGAAAGCTCATTGGAAGACCTATTTTTTGGTACCCAAGTCATGGACCCAGACCTAGCGGTTTGCGCACAGTGGGGTCATATATTTGTATAAAAACAGAATTTATACTTGCAACAGAGTATTTTCATAATACAAAATTGCTTTGGGAATCGTGGGTTATATATTCTGAAAGGTCATGGGAAGACCTATTTTTTGGTACGCAAGTCATGGACCCAGACCTAGGGTTTGCGCACAGTGGGGTCATATATTTGTATAAAAACAGAATTTATACTTGCAACAGAGTATTTTCATAATACAAAATTGCTTTGGGAATCGTGGGTTATATATTCTGAAAGGCCATGGGAAGACTTATTTTTTGGTACCCAAGTCATGGACCCAGACCTAGCGGTTTGCGCACAGTGGGATCATATATTTGAATAAAAACAGAATTTAGACTTCCAACAGAGTATTTCCATAATACTAAATTGCTTTGGGAAACGTAGGTTATATATTCTGAAAGGTCATGGGAAGACCTATTTTTTGGTACCCAAGTCATGGACCTAGACCTGGCGGTTCGCGCACAGTGGGGTCATATATTTGTATAAAAACAGAGTTTAGACTTGCAACAGAGAATTTCCATAATACTAAATTGCTTTGGGAAACGTGGGTTATATATTCTGAAAGGTCATGGGAAGACCTATTTTTTGGTACCCAAGTCATGGACCCAGACCTAGCGGTTTGCGCACAGTGGGGTCATATATTTGTATAAAAATAGAATTTAGACGTGCAACAGAGTATTTCCATAATACAAAATTGCTTTGGGAATCGTGGGATGTATTTTCTGAAAGCTTATTGGAAGACCTATTTTTTGGTACCCAAGTCATGGACCCAGACCTAGCGGTTTACGCACAGTGGGATCATATATTTGAATAAAAACAGAATATAGACTTGCAACAGAGTATTTTCATAATACAAAATTGCTTTGGGAATCGTGGGGTATATATTCTGAAAGCTTATTGGAAGACCTATTTTTTGGTACCCAAGTCATGGACCCAGACCTAGCGGTTTGCGCACAGTGGGGTATTATATATGTATAAAAAACAGAATTTAGGCTTGCAACAGAGTATTTTCGTAATACAAAATTGCTTTGGGATACGTGGGTTATATATTCTGAAAGGTCATGGGAAGACCTATTTTTTGGTACCCAAGTCATGGACCCAGACCTAGGGGTTTGCGCACAGTGGGGTCATATATTTGTATAAAAACAGAATTTATACATGCAACAAAGTATTTTCATAATACAAAATTGCTTTGGGAATCGTGGGTTATATATTCTGAAAGGCCATGGGAAGACTTATTTTTTGGTACCCAAGTCATGGACCCAGACCTAGCGGTTTGCGCACAGTGGGATCATATATTTGAATAAAAACAGAATTTAGACTTCCAACAGAGTATTTCCATAATACTAAATTGCTTTGGGAAACGTGGGTTATATATTCTGAAAGGTCATGGGAAGACCTATTTTTTGGTACCCAAGTCATGGACCCAGACCTGGCGGTTCGCGCACAGTGGGGTCATATATTTGTATAAAAACAGAATTTAGACTTGCAACAGAGAATTTCCATAATACTAAATTGCTTTGGGAAACGTGGGTTATATATTCTGAAAGGTCATGGGAAGACCTATTTTTTGGTACCCAAGTCATGGACCCAGACCTAGCGGTTTGCGCACAGTGGGGTCGTATATTTGTATAAAAATAGAATTTAGACGTGCAACAGAGTATTTCCATAATACAAAATTGCTTTGGGACTCGTGGGATATATTTTCTGAAAGCTTATTGGAAGACCTATTTTTTGGTACCCAAGTCATGGACCCAGACCTAGCGGTTTACGCACAGTGGGATCATATATTTGAATAAAAACAGAATTTAGACTTGCAACAGAGTATTCTCATAATACAAAATTGCTTTGGGATACGTGGGTTATATATTCTGAAAGGTCATGGGAAGACCTATTTTTTGGTACCCAAGTCATGGACCCAGACCTAGGGGTTTGCGCACAGTGGGGTCATATATTTGTATAAAAACAGAATTTATACTTGCAACAGAGTATTTTCATAATACAAAATTGCTTTGGGAATCGTGGGTTATATATTCTGAAAGGCCATGCGAAGACTTATTTTTTGGTACCCAAGTCATGGACCCAGACCTAGCGGTTTGCGCACAGTGGGATCATATATTTGAATAAAAACAGAATTTAGACTTCCAACAGAGTATTTCCATAATACTAAATTGCTTTGGGAAACGTGGGTTATATATTCTGAAAGGTCATGGGAAGACCTATTTTTTGGTACCCAAGTCATGGACCCAGACCTGGCGGTTCGCGCACAGTGGGGTCATATATTTGTATAAAACAGAATTTAGACTTGCAACAGAGAATTTCCATAATACTAAATTGCTTTGGGAAACGTGGGTTATATATTCTGAAAGGTCATGGGAAGACCTATTTTTTGGTACCCAAGTCATGGACCCAGACCTAGGGGTTTGCGCACAGTGGGGACATATATTTGTATAAAAACAGAATTTAGACTTGCAACAGAGTATTTTCATAATACAAAATTGCTTTGGGAATCGTGGGGTATATATTCTGAAAGCTTTTTGGAAGACCTATTTTTTGGTACCCAAGTCATGGACCCAGACCTAGCGGTTTGCGCACAGTGGTGTCTTATATATGTATAAAAAAACAGAATTTAGACTTGCAACAGAGTATTTTCGTAATACAAAATTGCTTTGGGAAACGTGGGTTATATATTCTGAAAGGTCATGGGAAGACCTATTTTTTGGTACCCAAGTCATGGACCCAGACTTTGCCGTTTATCCACTGCGTTAAAAATTAATAAACATTTTTCATGTTGAAAAAATACAAATATGCAATACAAAATTTAATATTTTCTCTCTTTATATGTCGAGATTGATATGTTTTCTATTCAGATTATGAATTTGGATAATATATCCTCTCCCGATCCGATTTTGTGTATATATTATCATCCTCTATCAAAATTAACATAGCTCTGTTAACCCATTAACAGCCCACTGTTAACATGGGTGGTTTGTGTCTCTGCTAGTTAAATTCGGAATTTATCTTCACGCACATACGATTTTTTGGCAGGAGAAAATCGTGTTTTTTCAGATGAAGTTCATTTCCATCTCGGTGGCTATGTCAATAAACAAAATTGCCGCATGTGGAGTTAAGAGAACCCAAACTTGACTATTGAGCAGCCAATGCATCCACAACGAGTCACTGTTTGATGTGGATTTTGGGCTGGCGGCATCATTGGACCATTTTTCTTCGAAAATGAGCAAGGAGCCACCGATACAGAATTTGGTTTCAACAAGACAGGGCCACATGTCACACAGCCAACGCAACCATCGATATTTTACGCACTGTTTCTGAAAATCTAATAATCAGGCGATATTGTGATGTCAATTGGCTACCTCGGAGCTGTGATTTGAGCCCTTTGGATTATTTTTATTATTAAGGATAAATGTTACTCGAACCATCAAGACACAATTCAGCGAATATCATCAGACTGCTAACATATTCATTAGTTTATTAAGGAAATGTATAAAAACAATACATATAAAGTCCAAGTAAATTAGTTGATAGAAAATCTTAATTTTTTCCACTTTTTGTGACTGCACCATCAGACATATAATCTGTAAACTGATTCTTCATAAGTTTTGTATATGTACATTAGGATTGGTCACGAAAATAAATTCACCGCCTAGAAATTAAGATTGGTTTATTGAATGATGATCAGCAAAATATTTCGTCACTGGATCATGCCAGCTGTGAGCTAAACGTTCCTATAAAACAATTGTATAAACATGATCAAATGTCAAGTCATAGTGGATTTCATGCACCGGTAAGGAAGTAATGAAGGATTTAATATTACCTAGGATAGAGACAATTGTGTGGGAGGTGCAAGAAGGGGTGTGGAGAAAGCAAAAATATTTTTTAGGTTTAAAGCGATTTCAAAAACATTTCTAAATATCAAATTTCAAATGATTTTGACTACCCGTATACATGTTATGTCGGTTTTATTTTAACCAAAGTTTATGCCACTTTGTGTGGGAGGTACCAGAAGGGGTGTGGCAATATCACCCATATTCTAGGCGAATGTAACTTCTATTAAAACATTGTTAAATATCAAATGAAGTTGTAACAGCTTCAATTTTACGTAGTTTAGGGTGATTTGTGTGGGAGGTACTAACCTGCCATATTTAGCACACTTAAAGTGATTATGAAGACATTATCAAACACCAAAATATAGCTGATTCCGAATATCCATTTATATCCATTGGAAGTTACATTCGTTTTGATTTAATGTAGAATATAGGTCATTTGTGTGGGTAGTACCAGAAGGACCGATCTGGCCTATTTTAACCACAGCTGTTTCTAGTTAAAATATATGAAGGTTTGCCAAATTGGAAGAAAATCTTTTGATATACAGTTGAACTTCGATTAACCGTGATGCTCGGGACCGTGCTAATCACGGATAACCGAAAATCACGGTTAAAAGAGGTAAAATTTTACATGTATAACTTTTATTATTTTTATTTATTTTTGACAAAAACATGTAAATCTGCGTCTATAAATAACTTATCATATCTATAGGAATACATACATTTATTTAAAAAAAAAATCTTTTATGGAAGTCTGTCTTATGCTTTTAGCTTTTGATTGTTCTTCCAACAAATGAGTTGGTATGTGATATATTTGCATTTTATCTGGTTCTGAAATACTTGGACAATTAAAGATTTCTAAAAAACCTAACAAAATACTACTAGCCTCTATTGCCTGAGCCAATGTATACTTTGATTAGAAGAATAGTTGGACAGACGGACGGACATTACTAAACCGACTCAAAAAGTGATTCTAAGTCGATGGGTATAATTAAGAATGGGTCTATCTCGCTTTCTTTTTGGGTGTTGCAAACAAATGCACAAAGTCATTATACCCTGTGCTGTAGGGTATAAATACAAAAGAACAACATAATTTTTAGAGTTGTTTCCAGGAGCGTTTAGCTCACAGATAATTTGATCAGAATATTTTGCAAATCATCATTAAACAATCTAAAATTTGTTTACATGGGGTCACTGGAAATTGCTTTTCCATTTGTATGGACCGTGACTCAGCCTAATGTATATATTATTATAATCATTCTCTTG